>PQWD01007222.1:173228-244005 GCA_019425675.1 Leucinodes orbonalis | reverse complement strand
TATTCTAGCGCGACCTTGGCTATCGGGCCGAGCTGCCACAGTATACTCGAGACACTTTGACTTCATTATTAGTTAAATTAATAGTTACAATTTCTATGGTTAAGATATATTATCGCAGTGCATTTGCTTGTGCAACTGGAACTGGTGTTCAGTACCTATAACAGATTTTACATGCAATTTAGGGCGATCATATTTTCTTTGCAATTATAGTTATTACACGGTAAGAAATATGTGATTGAAAATATCCAGATTAATGCCTTCTTGAAGTTATTATTAGTTTTTTTTTACTTTTCCTTACTAGCACTATGTTTGGTGCTAAGGGCATTAAGATTAAGATGTAGCTTGATACAGTCTTGCTTGGTTTCGAATCCCATGAGTATGCGAATAACATTCTAATATAATGAGAGACTTTTATGAGATTTTTCCAGCTTATTAAGTGCATTACAGACGGAAAATTAAATATTTTTTTCTGAAATAGTTTTTCCGGTTTGAAAAGTAGGTTATTACTTGTTATGTCGCCAGGTCCAAAAACTGTATAAGTCGAAAGGAGGAAAATAACCTTTTACGATAATTTTGTAGGAAAACTTCAAAAAGTATCTTGGATACTGCAATTAAGCATCTACCTATATTTACAAGATGTACCTTCCAACAAAAAGCGAACAATATCACTGTACAATTTTCCTTAATGGATCTTTTATTAGATTTAGATGCTGGCGATGGTCAGTGTCGATAAGTGTTACTTATTGTATTCAATATCGTCTCTAGTTAGCTTGCCCATTTGCTACATCTTGTGAGAACTAGAAAAAATATATACGAAAGGATATAAGTATTTTTTACCTTTAGATGGAAAACTAATGTTGATATTAGAAATAGGATTTTGCAAGAGTATTGAATAGATTCTATGGTAGGTGTAATCAAATCCAACGTTACCTAATATTATGTCTTAAAAAATGGCCGGAAATTATTCCTACAAAGATTTTAGTTTTGTAAACTATTAAAGACCTTTGTGTAATTAGGTAACTTAGGCTAAGAACTGTAACCTTCAGACTCATAATAGATTGTCACTAAGTTGTCCATGTATTGGATATAAGTTAATGGGTCAAGATTGTGTCGTCCACATTTCTAGTGCTGAAGCCATACACAGGACTTTTGGCCTCGTTTGTAATCTCATTGCTCTATTTGTAGTCTCACGTTATAGGTGTTGCGTGTCTTGGAAAGAAATGTTGTTTTATTTGTTTTCTACATTGTTTGGTATTATTTCGTTTTAAATTGTTTGTCATTGCTTTGGGTATCAACTTCAAATAATGTTTTATTTTTATTTGCAATAAACTTATACCATTTGTTTGTTATTTTATTTTCATTCTTTATTCGACAAAAAATAGGATCAATTTATATTTAATCGAATATTACATGAATTTAAACTTGTATCCATTAATAAAAAACAAATTAATGTTTGATTCGAAATACAATTCTGATCCTATTTTGTATCGAAAAGACCCGTATTGCATTATATGTTATCAACTCTACCTAGATGCACATAATTATAAACATATTTTATCTATAATGGAGGTGATACTGATAAGGCTTGATACTGCCGTTAGCATAGATTTTAAGGCCATTGGGTAATTGAATAATAACATTATATTTCGTATAATAATTAAGAGGATATCGGTCAAAGAATATATTTTTATACATACGTTCAAGCAGACCTTTGGAACACGTTGAACATGCTTAACCTTTTTTTTATTTATTAGTTTTATATATAAGCTGGCGTGTTCCCAGTTTGATAACTAATATTTCGTAGTTATATTGCAGTGACAGAGTATGTTTTTTGTATTATCAATTTTAAATAGTACAATAATTTTATGGTTGTAATAATCTGCCGTATTCTTCTTAGATGAAATATATCATACTGCATACTAAGTTAAGCTGTTATATTTTACAAAGCCTGTCCGCCTACCTTCGTGTGATTATTAAAACATTCAACATCATGTTTCAATGATCAATTTGTATAATCATTTACACCTCTGAATAGTTTAGTCCAAGGGCAGGCATTGATTTATCATTACTCTCATGCATACATTGGCATGTCATTAAACTCTTTATAAAAATCGCTGTATAAAATCTCGACATTTGATAGTTGTTAGGAAATATCAAAGTATAACTAAGGATTACCTGCCTAATACCAGAATTGTCCTGTCTCTACAAAAGAGCTATTTTGGTGTTAGTATGTTGTTGAGAGTTCAGTTGTTTGTGTAAGTATGAAATGATGAGAACAATTAACAGTCCGTAACAGATCACTGCTGGAATAAGGGTATACGCACCCATAGTTAAGTTTAACCATTATTTTACGCTCGGCAGGTTGGTGATAGCAGTACCTATATAGGTATATAATAAATATAAATATCCACTGACATTCACACAGGTCCATCTAGCGAGGAGCTTGTAGTTATAGTACTAAATATATGATAAATATACTTATTAAATATCCATTTTTTAATACATACATATTATACATAGGAACATCCAGACCATTACAAACAGACATGTTCATGCACACAAATGTTTTGGAATGCCCGGATATCGAACCCGTAACGCTTTGTGCATTAAACGACATCTCGACTATTCACCACATGGGTCGTCGCTATGATATGTTAGATTGAATATGAGAGCGTTGCCACTGGTTGTCTGATATTTGTTTTGTCCATAAGCCGCTTTTTCGGCCCCCGCGAAAATAAGTTAATTTAAGTCTTATCTACTATAGTTAATTGTTAAATCTGATCCACGTCATGGGTCCCTTATTTCAATTATTGGAAAACCTCACCTGCAGAAGATGCAATCTGCCGAAAACAAACTAGAGTCTGGCGCTAACTGGGCTAACACGCACTGGGCTTATGTAGCATGATGCACTTCGAAACTCCTTAGTAATAAATCATCATAAGGAGCAATTTCTGGCAGAAGATGAAGCACAAATACACCTGATATGTTTCAAATATGTTTACTTGGACAAATATAAAACGGAACCAAAATTTTTAACAAGATTCAACAATAAGTACTTAGGGTAAAGGTATGAAATAAATGTATTAAGAATATTATAAGATGGGTACAAGAGAGCCCGGAAATAGATATTGTCTTTTAGGAAGAGATAGCAGGCTTCTTTTAGGCTCTATATATTTAATCTGCAGCATTATTCGCCGTGCTTTGCAGAAAAAAAAAAGCTCTACGCATTCAAAACGAGCCTTGTCTATTTCTCAAGGTAAGTCTTTCCTTTAACAAATTAATTCCTTGCACACAACTACATAATATGACAAATATGAAGTCATCAAATCTCAAGAATCGTACTCGTATATCTTAATAGTTTCAGAGAATTGTATATAATAGCTAGGCGTATCTACGATTCGCGGCAAATGCAACATCAAATGCACCAATAATGTTAGTAGGTATGGATGTTTTCCTCTATTTATCTCATTCATACGCTAGTGCGTTAAGGTTAAATGCATACATGCATTGTACTCGTGGTAACATGTCTGTTTCATATGCAAAGCTATGATGGGTTAATAGTTCAATAAAACCTTTTGGTACTTACAACCTACGGTAGAGTGTCAACATTATACTTTTTTTTATTTCATTGATAGGTAAACGAGTAGATTCTCCACCACCTTAGCCCTTTTGTGGCTAAATCTAGTACTTTTTAGTATAGGTGAACTCCTTTTTTAACGATTTAGCCCGAAAAGAGCAATCTACCTCTTTTACACTGTCTTGAAAATATTACCAAATTATGAAGTTTTTGCAAAAAATACTTTTTTGCTATTTCATCGGTCATGATGACGTTTTTTTTCAAACGCTCTAAAAAAACGGCTACATGACTATTTCAGCATATTTAGAACAGAAAATCTTTTGATGCTCAATGTAGCCCTTTTTAACTTCTCAAAAAACCCTTTTTCTAAAACTAAGGAGGCAACACTGGATAGCAGTGGCGTGCATTCCATTTAAATTTTGACGGCCACTGTTTTGGTATAAGGTTTAACAAGGTAATCTCGGACGCTTGATATGCCTTCCAAAAAGTGACGATATAATATTTTAGGTTTTAATTACGTTACATGCTTAAATTGCACAATCGTCAAAATAACGCAATTGCCACCGCACTACTACCATCGATCATATAGGTATACCTACATGAATTCCTTTGCCTACATCATATCATGAACAATTCAAAACTTGTCTGAAGCATACTATAGGCAATACTCTTGCTGCATTTTAATAAAGCGATAACCTAGAACGGCAGATTTTAGATACGTAGGTAACTTACGTTATATGCATCACTAATAAATATCACTGCCTCAGCCAGGCATGCCATCTCTACATGCAATATAGAGATTCAGACGATATTTGCCACACAGGGATCGAACCTGGAACCCTCTGCGTGACAGCAAACTTCTTAACCATTACACCAATGTGTCGTCAGATGAATATGTGCTCATAAAAGTATGGAAATATAAAATTATTAAATGCACATGCACGTCATGTTAAAAAGTCCTATAATAAATAAAATACCTACGAGTATATAATAGACTACATTTAAATGGAGACGTGAAACAGGTACCAGTCTTACGTGCAATAAAGTATTGTTTATCTTTATCTTGACATTCGAGTATTCCCATAACGTTTGCTATTCCTTACATAAAGGCTTTAAAGGGAAACATGTTAAAATTACATTTAAAAGACACTGCAAAATGATAAGAAACCAAAGTTATAAATAAATTACAATACATCTTACGAGTAAGACTTTCCTACATATTTGGACTATGATGAGAATTGAATGTCGATAATTACAGTATTGGTGGCTTCCAACGATTAGGTATGTGCCACCTTCCTAAATGCTTGTCTGTCCATCCACCGATCTGGCGCGAAGTCAATCTTTCAGGGGGTGGGAGACGAGTTCTTAGTTGGTTATGTCTCGTGTTCAAACCAGTTTTGCAAAAGCTTCCCTCGTTATGATATGGCGATTCCAAAACACCGCTAGCAAGCCTACCTACTACCCTAACTGTGCTACAACAGCCTACTGCTGGACATCTAGCGTTAGGAAACACTAGTTCGTCAGCAGTCAGCAGAGGGAATCAGATTGTAACTTGGTTTGTTACAATCTGATGTCCTCTCCTACTCCTCTCTCCTTCTCCTTTATTTATTTGCGATTGGCCCCAGGTTCGCTTGGATATTTTATATTTTTGTACTAATGTTATATTTAACTTTTTTTTAATAAAGCTGCATTACCTGATTAACATTGACTATATCAATGTTACTCAGGGTGAATGTACCTTTCCCATTTATATTTTTTTGAAGTAGACATAGGTAGAGACTAATTGCTTAATTCTTAACATTTATATTATATATATTTGGGGGAGAGGGCAGTTGTTCTAATAATTATATGAATATAACGTTTCTTTCTTAATGTTTCAGGTGCAACCAACTATCGGGAGTCTCCAAGCGCAAGTTTGCTACGAGTAGTAGCTGCAATGCTTTCATGCCCGTTAATGCGAAAATAAAATTATATAATTACCGAGAACTCCGTGATGCACCCGGTAATTTCAACAGCTACAGTGCCTCATCCCGAAACGCAGAAGTGCAAACACTTCTATTTTTTAACCCCGACGCAAAAAGAGGGGTGTTATAAGTTTGACGTGTTGTTCTGTCTGTGGATCATAACTCCGAACGCATGCAGTGATTTCAATTTAGTTTTTTTTGTATTAAAGGTGACTTATGTGCGAGTGATCTTAGACATGTTGATGAAAATCGGTTGAGCCGTTTAAAGTTGAGAGGAGTGAAAGTGGGAGAGTAACCGAATGACTGCAAATATACTTGGAATCAGTAACAACGTGACTTTAGCCTATTATAGAAGAGAAAAAAAGTAATTAATAAGTAAAAACTAGCGAACGAGTTGACCTTAATGTAATCTATATCCTTGAAGAATCTAAATTGTAGTAAGTAAATTATAATATATAAAATCTAACTTAACTAACCTACTATAAAAAGTATGAAATAAAATTATTATTAAAAATTTAAAAAACCCCGAACAAGAACTTAGTAACTTCCCTTTAAAAGTAAAAATAATAAAGAAACTTAATGTTAAGTACTAAGATCAACATTAATATTCTAAAAAAAACGTCGCGTTGGGGGACCGCTCTTAAACTAACAATTTAAATACAATAGTCTAATTAATAACACGAGATGACATAAAAACAAAATTAAGAGAATAATTCAAAACTTTCATGAAATTCCTTCAAAAAATTTGCATTAAAGATGCGACCGTCAACGACGTCTGCCCTCGCGTGTCTGCGCTCGGGTAAACAGACTTGACAAGTAAATCCCGCCCACTATACCCCCCCACCCCCATACAGCGCGCGCAACATGCCTGTGCATGTATGGACTGCACTCTGCCGCCGCCCACTATATTCTATTTTCCCCATTCAGTCCCCAACGCGACTGTTTTTTTTTAGAATTAATCATAGATTTCTTAGGTACTTTAACATTAAGTTTCTTTTTAATTACTTAAGTTCTGTGTCGGGGGTTTTTTTAAATTTTAATTTAATTTTTTATGAGACGATATCTGGCTATGTGGTGATACACGCTAACGAATCAGTACCGAGTCTACCAACTAGTCAATATGATTTACCATTTCTTTGGACAAGATCCTCGGAAACTCGCGTTCGTTGGGAGACACTGGAGGTTATCAGCATCCATAGACCAATGCGTTGCCAGAGATGGAGTGACTTTGTCGCCAAAGTGTAGTCTAGGATAGCTATAGCTTTAAATGTAACGATATAATCAACACCGTCTCTAAGAGCTATTCATCAAAAAATGTATGTTGATTGGTGAAAATTAGATAGTAAGGGTGACATTTTTCAAAGGCTTTTTTCGAAACATTTCCGAAAGGCATGGGTTAAGTACTCCGGAAGAGAAAAGGATTAGAGTTATGCATTTCTTCCTACTGAAGATATATCCGACAAACATATCAACTCTAAACCTTCTTAAAATATAGGTATATTATTTAAAAAATATATAAACTTTTGCTATCTGATTTACTAAGAGGGAGTAGTAATTGCAATCATTAGGTAAGCTGCTGACGGACCGGTAGGTCTCAATAGAACGAACGAAACAAACGAGATTGTCTGAGCGTGAGAGGAGTTATACGACGGCGGCAATGATGCCACAGTTTCCAACTTCTATTCTATATACCCAAGAATATAGATCGTTGGAGTTGGATATATGTTTTTTATTTAAAAGGAAGGAGTGAAACTATATCCGCTTGAAGATATATCTTCGAAGATATATATATATATATATTACATGCGAATGTCGAATGTAATTTGTTATATTATATACGGTTAACACCGCAGCGAGATCCAACGCTCTGAGTCTCTGTAGGTTTCACCAGTCCCTATAAGAGTTATCGGCACGTACCAGGTCGCTTTTCTGCCCAAGTATATACTAGGTGAGCGTCGGTGGCTCATTGGTGTGGACTGTCTTCCAATCTGGAGATTCAGTTTCAAATCCCGCCACGTAGGTGCCAATGTATTTTCGTTTAGATATGTACGTTCATCCGACGCTCTAACGGTGAAGGATAACTTTTGTGAGGGAACCTGCGAAGAGATTCAAAGGTTGTGCGTGAAGTCGGCCAATCTGCAATGGGCCCTCGTGGACGTCTACGGCCTTTACACCCTTTACGAGTAGGCTCGTGCCCCTCGGTGGGGACATATATTATGTATGCTGCTGATGTATATACTTGCCTAGGTTACCGAGCCTGCTACGCCCTAGCCGAGCCGAGATTTTTTTACTGTGAAACGTTCCATCTGCACTAGCCATTTGCCGGGAGAAGCTATAAAGCTCAACTGCAGCCAAAAAAATTAAAAAAGTATTATACAGGTACGCTTTATTTTAAATAGCGAACCGGTTGTTTTCCTTTTAAACTGTCAATAATGAATTTATACACTTGTTCAATTTGATCGAACATCTTATTCGCACATCTTAGTAGAAATATTACCATGCGCTATTATCTGTCCATGACATTATACATTGTACCTAAGTCTTTACAATCATAGTCTTGCCTAAGATATGTAGATACATTTATCCAGTACCCACACGAGTCGAGTATACTCGTACCTATCATAAGTCATATAGATACATTTGATAGGATACACGTGCATCGTTGACTAACACAAATACGTAATTAATAGAAATAATTTACTTAGGTTACTCATTGCCTAGTCGATATGTAGTCATAAATTAAAACGGCAGTCATATCTGGGTTAAATAGGCCACAGATCTAGTTTTAATTGGGACAGTATTATATACATATTGATAGCAATTAATAAGTAAAGATTTATTATTATAAGTGATAATTAAAATAATGGTGGTACCCATTTTACGAGTAGTTATCGCTCTGCAACTTTACTTCTAAACTATTATTATTTTACCTTTATTACTCCCCTTACCCACAAATATTATATTTTATATAACATGTTTAACTAAGTTTTATTTATGTGTATAGGCATGCTTTAATAAAACTTTTCAGCGTTAATGGAAGTAATCAAAAGCATATTATGCAAGAGCGGGAGACGTGAAATGACTACGAGATCGAAGGCTGAAGAAGAACGAAGACAGAATAAATATGAAGATATAGGGTAGACCGCGTTGGCAGTGTGGTTAGCTGGTTGTTTGGTAAAAGCAACAGCCACTAACGACACTGCTCCTGCGTGCGCCCTGGATTCAACGCTTGCAAAAAGACTGAAGATTCTGTGAAGGAGAAGAGTGAAGAAAGAAAGCAGCGTTTGTTTTATTAATAAAATTATGATTTGATACCACTGTTTGTATATCCAAACATTAACATATTAAATGCTTTAGTAATGCACATAGGTATGTGCATTACTAAGCATTTAATAAAGTTATTCATAAATAAATGTAGGTATGTACGTCACCTACTCGTAGGTACCTACATATCAAAATCGGCCTATACTTCATGTGCTTTTTTTTTGTTTTATGATTTTATTATATGTGTTATTAATGAGGTAACATTATTATGTCAAAAATCCTAAGAAAGTTCATTTAAAATTTCAGCTTGAATAAGTATAATGTTACACACATACACTCACTTGTTTTTTTTTTATAAAGTATATCTATGTAATTGACTTTTCAAACTTTTTGCGTACCTTTTATGTGTTTAATTAAATTATTGTTAAAAAAATATTGTTTTTATTATTAAATGAAATTAATAAAATAGGTATGTATATGCTGCTGACATCAATAATGCAGAATATATCAAGCGCGGTATGGGAGACCCACAATCGGTAAAGAATTTAAAGAATATTATTTAATGAAATTTAATTATATTAAAATATTATTGAATTTATTTAATTAAAGAATATTTCTTCCTAGGTCTTTTATGTTTATGCCTGGTTTCATGTAACCCAGTCAAGTTAGCTTGCATTTATGTAGGTTAATAGAGCATTTTATGTGACGCCCAAATATCCTTAGAATTTGTCACGCTTCAGAACCTAAGATAAAATCTAGCGAGAACACGACAAGCCAGCTTCGAAAAGCACTTTTCGCTGGACAGAATCATGTGAACAGAACTGATTTTGAAGGGCATCTAATAAATTTGATGAGATCATCGAGCTAAAAGTTTGGCAGAAAAGTGCAAAAGTCCGAGTCCAGCCAGCTTGAATTGTAAATTCCTTGTAAACAACTGTAGTCCTCATTACGCCACTGCTGACACTTATTTAAACTAAGGATTTCAATATTACCCCTATTACAAAATCTTCTAGATACACCTACAGAGGTGCTTAAATCTCAGCTGACGAGTTCGCAGGCGTGTGCAGGTTTCCTCATGATGTTTTTCTTTTCACCGTAAGAGCGTCGGATAAACGTACATATAATTTGGAAAAAACATTGATACGTGGCGGGATTTGAACATGTACTCTCCAGATCGAAAGGCAACAGCCCACACCAATAATCCCCTGACGTTGTCTTATAGATAGTAAATCTTACCTTTTTATCATTCTTTCTGCAGGATATGAAAATTACAATTTCACTGCCTCTATCAACGGTTTCTCCTACGGCGATTCTGTAAGAAAAAAAGCGCCCTTACCCATTGACTTAGGTACGTTTTTTTGGACTTCTACCATTGAGGACTTAAGACCTACACAAATTCCCCTACGTTAGGCCATGTAGGGCTTCTATAGTAACGGCGCACGCGACCTAAATTTGATGTGGGCAAGGTAAGTATTCGTTAAGCTCGCCCTATGCCTTAAGAAGTAGGAATTATAATGACCCTTGGATTTGTGTTTGAATGTGGAGGGCGAGGCCTTTTGCATTATGCAGATGCCAGGTAGTTGGTATAATTGTGATTATAATTTCACCTATTATTGCCACGAAAATCACTTTTAGTTTTCCTCTGTGAATAATAAGTTATTTAAAAAATATCAGATTCAGAAGACAACTGGAACACACTCCGCTTTCATCAAAAGATGTTATAGATCTTGAGGGGTTTCGCTCGCATTCAGGCCTCAGTAATCACCTGTTTTATTACCGTAATTAACAAGACATTGCACATCTGATTAACAGCTTGTTTATAACATGGGTGCAGGGACTGAAATAAAGTCGTGCAATGCATTCAGGTGCGTCGGGCCCGAAGCCAACTCGTGTCAAGTGTTGATACTATTTAATGTGTAGGTATGCAAGAAACTTACGTAACTACCACACAAATGTAATCCAAAATAGTAAAATTGCGCCAAATGAGAGATACCAATGTTTCTTTAATGCCAACCAGGTAAGTAAATTTGCAGTAATAACGCTTCTGCAATGTATGGAAATATCTTACATACGGATGAAAGACCCATCTATCACCAAAAGGTGTGCTCCTTTTGCACGACAACGCACCCCTCGACACGTCCCATGTTGCGATGGCTGCCATTCACCGATGCGGATTCGAAAAATTAAACCACCCACCTTACAGTCTAGACTTGTCCCCCAGCGATGAAGAATTCAAGTCCGCAATTTCGGCCTTTTGTGATAGCCAAGATTTTTTTTTTTTGATGGTATAAATAAATTATTTGAGAGATCCGAAAAATGCATTAAGGTTAAGGGAGAATATATTAAAAAGGAAAAATAGTTTCGTGTTTAATTTCAACCCCCTTGCCGCTCCGCGAATTTATTGACCTCCCCTCGTACCGCTCATTTGCAATAACAATAATAAAAGTAGCCGCGAAAATTTTAGTCCAAATAAGATTAGTAGACCAGTTACCAGTACCTTCTCACTTGCGCTGAATAACATGACACGGCGATCGATCAACTTTTATAGGTATGTAGCGACTTCGGCTCGACAACCTACTTCAGAATTTTATGAACCAGTCCTCTGCAAGCAGAAGCAATTAACATAGGCTGACAAAAGGTTAAGTGAGGCTCGGTCTCACCACAACCGGATAAGTGGCTGAAAGATTATTAGAAGTCATATAACCTTCCATTTAGGCTTTTATAACAAAAACGGAAGTGCGGAGACCGAGTCCAATGCAAAACAAAACAATATAAGAGTCAAAATTTCTTCATGTTTATTTCACATAATAACATCACCATGTTACACGCATTGGACAGTAAACTGTGTAGACAACAATTTCAGGCATTTATAGAGGTAGCAGTTTTCTAAATTATTTGACACTCATGAGCAAACGGCGCAAATATTGGTATTTTTGCAAAACATCAAACTGTATAACTGACACGTCCGCCATTTTGTAATGCATATATCGCCATTTTGACATTTAGTCTCAACAATTAACATTTCTCACATACTGCTAATACACGAACATTTATTTAACAACCTTTACGCGCAACTTTACACATTCCAAATCATAGTTAGAAATTTTAAAAAAGCAAACCACGTCGGCATTCAATAAATACCTATATTCATTGAGTGATATATAAATGAAACATTATAGTTTTTGAGAAACTAATCTATGTAACTTAACCCTCCAATGTATGCCACCGGAAAACAATCAACAGAATCCCGTGAAAAGTTATAAATTTCCTAGGAAATTAATCAATTTCGGATTCTTATTATTTTCCGGTGGCATACACATTACTATAGTGTAATCGTAGTTCATAAACAACAATATTTTGCCTTTGCACAATTATAAAGTAACATTTATAAACAAGGGGTACGTTTAGCGTCATGCCACACTCTTGTTTTTGTTCCAAAATAGCTTAAGCTATAATTCCATTAAACTTCTTTATTATTTTTTAATTTCGATAGGTAAGTATATACTGCTATTTTTTTACTGTATGCGCATGATCACGTAATCAAAAAGAAATCAAGTTTTAGCAATGATAGATTATGCAAGTGTAACATAGTGCGCATTCCACGTGCTTCGTCGACCGTACGAACATCCCTAATGGTAACTCATATTTTGTTTCTGCATTTTACGAAGAATAGTTAAACTTAAAATTAGACACAGGCCCGTATTCTAGAACGAGACTAAACAATGATCTTTCCTGAAATTGAGTTCGAAAGGGATGGTGCTAGTTATCGTATAGAGCGCTATCTCTTTCTAACTATATTTAAGGAAAGATCAACGCTTGAGTCTCGTTCTAGAATATGGGCTTTAGACCCATATTTGACCTGATTTGTATATTATTATTTTAACTGAGTGAAACTTCTTACTTTATAGACCAAAGGAAACGCCCTAGGTAATTCAGCAATTCCTGTATTTGAGATCACAGAATATATAACAATTAAGAACTAGTATTTCATCGATATTTTAACAACATTTTTATAAGCACGTTCAAAAACATTCCCCTTGTTTACTAAATGCCTATACGTAACCAATTACAATGACCAATGACGTAGTGATGATGCACTCGCACAAAGCAACTCCATATCCCGCACAATCAGACAGTTACAATAAAATCTTACAATATAGGTGCGATCACTTACAATATGTTAATCTCCTAAACGCAGTCAATTCGAATTGATCTACAAAAGTACAAACAATAAATAACTAGCACGTAAAAATACATATTAATTACAAGTTCCTATTTATTATTGTAATTTGTATATTGTTATAAAACGAAAGTGCAGGTACCGCATATGGAGAATTAAGCGTATCCGATATATTTAATATCTACAACACTGTATTGTGATTCGGAGCCGGGGCGCTACTGTCCAGTAGAATAACAACAGAATACATGTTTTAATGTTACAAGATCCAAAATAAACTAGAATCAAAAAGATTGAACAAAATTAGTAGTCGGTATATTGTGCGTTTTAATTTTATCAGTCAAAATAATCAAATTGTATACCGATATTATCAAACTAATAACGTTTCGTGTCTAGTTGCTGAAATTCTTAAGATTTAATGGTCAAAGATTTTTAATTAAGTTCAAAAGCTACTGTAAATTGTTTATGTCCATAGATTATTATGTATTTGCTCGCATTTTTAATAACATTGTATGTAAATCTGTTTTGCAATACACGTATCGGCAGTAAACCGGCAGCGCCAACGACATTCAGCATCACATTAAAATTCTACATCTAGCGTATGATTTAACCGAGGGACAACACTTACAAATATGTAAATACATTTCAGATATTACGCTATCACCTATAGGGGTTTAAAATATGGATATCTGACTGTTAAAGTTAATCTTATAAGAACATATACATCGTTACTTAAAATAAAAATACAACTTAAATTAATTTTCACAGTTTTGGTGAAGGGTAAACAAGTATGTATCATTTTAAAATGTGTTCCACATGTTTCATGTACTTTCCACTGTTAAAATCCCCCAAATAAATAACTCAATTCTAAAAATACCAATTAATTCAATACTAGAAAAAAATATTTTAACTCACCCATAAATAAATCACATAAGATTTGCTTTAGGAACATAAAACAGTTTACAAAAATATTTTTTTATTCATTTGGATCTTACTTTGTTTCAGTTGTCGACTAATTATTGTACATTTCATAAACATTGTTGGAACCATCGTAATCTTTGAAATCCTGTCTTGTAATACATGTACATTTTAACATGTTTAACTTATGAAATATATAATATGTTAAAGTACGTGATATTTTTATATGTACACGGCAATAGGCATTATAATATACAGTATATAATATGCTTGATTTTTAAGGCTTTATGTGACTGGCTGGAATGAATTCAATTACAATTGTTTAGTGAATACAATCTCAGTGAGACTTTACTTTTATATTCACTACTGACTTCAAAAGTGACTTGGTTTAGCTCCATGGATAACATCATAAAAGTTTGTAGCAGTGCAATTCTGGCAGATATTTTCCATCAATAATTGTATTCCCACAATTTAAATGAAAGTCTTTATATATATTTCTACCAAGATATGAAATAGCAACATATTGTTAATATTACGTAGGTGTATATAGTTTAATTTGTTCAAAAAACTCAATATACTTTTGTGATGTTACTCATATCGCAAGATACAGGCACAGTTTTCGTTAGCAACATTAAATCTTTAATTACGAACATTAAAGTATATTAAGGACAATGATTATAACATATTATCCAAGCGAAAAATGTGTAGGATAGAAAAAGGTCCAAATAGTGTGTCTCGCTATTCAAATTATTTACTGCTTAGAGAAAATGTAAGAATGAATGTCCTCGATCAGCACCGACAGCTCCAATCACTGTTTAACTAAAACAGTTTAATATCCTTGCAAGAAACAGGAAAAAAATTAAAATATGTATTATATTAGCCAATTTTTTTCGTAATGTTGTTTCAATGAATTAAATCTGAAATAAAACCTTAACTATAAGCTTGCAAAGAGTTAAGTCGATATACCAGTGTCTTTCATCTGATTAGTCATCATTAGATCATTACACGCTCCCACCGAAGGGCACAAGCTTCCCGTAAAGGGTGTTTAAGCCTAAGTCGTCCACGCGGGACCAGTTCGAACAAATAATGTCACGGCCTTACTGAAACGAGCGTGAAAGAACACTCAGTGTTGCCACCTAAGTTTTAGTAATAGAGCTGTTGGAGAAGTAAAAAAAGCTAGATGGAGCTTCAATAACCAAGAAAAGATTTCCTGTACAAAATATTATGAGTGACAAAAAACTGCTTCGTGACTGACGAAACAACGCGAAAGTAGTTGTGGCGGAAACTTTACCTTTTGTTAATATTTTCAAGACCGTGAAAATATTAACAAAAGGTGAAGGGTAGATAGCCTTTTTCCGGCTAAATAGTTAAAAAGGAGTTCACCTATAGTAAACAGTGCTAGATCTAGCCCCAAATTTACCACCTGAGAAATTAGTAGTTTATCTAGAAGATAATTTGTCAGTTGATGAAAGCAAAATTATGCAGTCATATAAGCTTTCCCATAGACACAAATAATTTTCTATTGTGTAAATCCCCAAAAGGTTAAATGGCATTCGGTTTATCAATTTCGACTCCTGGTAACACTTGACAAAAACCCTTAATATGACATTACCGATATTTATTTACACTTTTTATAAATTAACAGTTTAAAGCATTATTAAAGTTATGGTTTGTTCTGTTACACAAAGGAGTCGCATTTCTTAAAAAATAATTAAATTAATTAAACGTCACACTTTAGCCAGTTAATTATATAAAATATGATATTTAATACGAGGTATGAAAACTGTAAAAATGATCCATTTAATACCCAAGACAGACATTTTTATTTACATATATAGCATCTTCTGAACGATATTGTATAATATACCTAGGTTACATATAACGTGTAAATATTGTATGACTTTATGTGACGTACAAAACTATTGTTGAATAAAACGTTACATGACAAATGTATACATTTCCATTTTCTAATAACATGTTGTCGTAGGTACTAATGGAGCTTGATAAAGGCATGTCAAAGCTGTTTGGAATCAGCTTTTATTACAATATAAGTTTCGAAATATATAAAAAACCATGGACGTATAAAAAAATAAGGACAGTGTCAATAATAGATGTGATCCCGAAACAAACAGTGACAAACACTGTCTATGTAATTTTGACAAATAATTTTATCATATTTTTGGTATATTAATTTTAATGTTTAACTAGAATATGTAATCTGTCCAGACGCTAACCATGCCGGTTTACAAATATGAATGTGTGCGTACGATATTGCCAAACCAAATACAGTCCACTAGTTTTAATTTTTTCAGTTCGCAATAAATCTTGTACCAAAACACGTCTTTGCTTCTAAATCTCAGCCACAAGTAATAATACACCTTATTAGTACAAACATATGGTCCAAAATCGAGCCGGATTGCGCTGCCTACTACGAGTTCGGAACGGCCGGCCGCATCGCGAGAACAATAGACGGGACGCATTCCTTGCTGATAAGGAAAAAATTTATTGCAATTACTTGTGAGCAAATACTTAGTGAATGATTTATGTTTAGAACAATAAACTCCATACGAATTGAAATTATCCGTATCAAACAGTGAACTCAGTGATATTACGATGGAGGAACTTTGGCTTATCAAACCACTTACTAGAAAACTTAAAAAATGCAGAAAAGAATTTCAAAAAGTCTCCAAAAGACCGAATTAAAAGACCATACTTGAAACCAGGTTAGAGTTATTAGTGAACTGTGGAAAGACTTCAAGAGGGTCACAAAAAGTATAACTTTACAATTTACGAAATTCAAGACAAAGACGACTCCTCTTTGAGGAAATATATATGAGACTTTTGAAGAGCTATACGTACAATACAAAACAAGTTTAAAGGAAGCATTACAACCATTTTTGGAACATATAAAAAAACAAAATAACGAATCGCATGCATTTACGCCTATCGACGAAGCGCAGAAAGCATTGTTTGTAACAAGTGTGAAACTACCGGCAATCCCAAATACCTAAGTTCAGCGGAAAATACGAGAATGGCAACCTTTTATAACTTATTTTGCTCTCTTATACATAATAACGATGATTTATCACCAGTACAAAACTGCATTACACTCTCAAAACTACTTAGCTGGAGAACCAGAAGTTTTGTTACGAAACCTATCAACAACAGATGCTAATTACAAAGAAGCGTGGGATCAATTAGTGAACAGGTATAATAACCGAAGATACAATTGCAATGCTATTTGAAATATTGTTTACTCAAAAGCCTATACACACTGAGTCAGCCTTTTTATTAAACAACTCGTAGACACAACTTCTACTAGTTAAATTCATTAAGAATATGGGCATTCAACGGATACCTGGGAGTAATTGTCAACTATAGTCGTGTCCAATTGGATTCCGAATCTATAAAGAAGTGGGAACAACACCTGTGCACATGTAACAAGGAATACCAGGAATGGCCAGAATTGAGGGACTTTTGGAAGCAAGATTTCGATCGTTAGAGATGATAGATAGCCATAAACCAAGAGCGGTGCACCAAAAACTCATAGTGAAACCAAACGTTCCATTCAAATATGCAAAAGGATACACAAAAGGCAAGAAGTGAAATGTACATTATGCAGTGGAGAACATTACATATACAGTTGCAAGAAATTTAGTGAGATGACTACAAGAGAGAGACAAGATTTCGTGCAGCAGAATAGATTGTGCTTCAACTGTCTTGCGCCATCGCACTCCGTGGTCAGATGCCGGCAGTCAACGTGTTGTAAGAGGTGCGGGCGGCGGCATCATTCCCTCCTTCACTTCGAGAGAGCGGCGTCCCCGGAGAATCCGACAACCGATGAGAGTGAGCCTTCATCGTCGGGTACGGTGAGCAAGTTAGCTAAAGGTAAGCAATGTCCTTCATCCAGCGAGACTCATATTGTTACTAATTTTTCTAAAGGAAGTGTACAAACAAACTGTGTTTTATTAGCCACTGCTCAGGTATTAGTGGAGAGTAGGAATAGGTGTAAACATATATTGAGGGCGTTGTTAGACCCAGGGTCTCAGGCATCATTTGTTACGGAGGCGACGGTTCAACTACTTAATCTTACCCGTTCTTCCGTAAGTGGTTGGGTGTCAGGCGTGGGAGAAGGGCAAACGAGAATCAAACACATGGTTTCACTCACAGTGAGATCACGCCACAATCCCGAGGTATTTGTGCCGGTAAATGCTTACGTATTACGTTCATTAACAACACTGCTACCTACCACCAATCTTGCCACTCCAGTGTGGTCAAATATAGCAAGCTTAGAGTTAGCTGATCCGGAATTCACAACACCAGGCAAAATAGACATTCTGCTTGGAGCTATATAGCGACGTTTTACTTGACGGCGTTATCAAGCATCCTGATGGAAAATTATTGGCTCAAAACACTACTTTTGGTTGGGTTCTATCGGGAAGGTTATCAGAAGAGACAGCCTCAGCAAAGAGACATATTACGAGTTTACACATACAACACACGGGAGACGAATTACTAAGACAATTTTGGGAGTTAGAAAACGAACCTAATACTATAAATAAAAAAATGACGAAAGAAGAAGAATGGTGTGAAGAGTTTTATAATGAAACGACGGTAAGAAACGAGGAAGGGAGATACGTAGTAAGGCTGCCTTTTAAGTCACAAAGTCCAGAATGTCTAAAGGGTAATCTGAAAGAAGTAGCATACAAACGTCTCCATTATTTAGAGAAAAGGTTATCTCGCCATCCAACACTTTGCGCCGAATATCACAAGGTGATAAATGAGTATATACAATTGAAGCATATGGTCCTGGTCGATGAAACTGATATTGACAATCCTCAAGCTATTTACCTTCCGCATCACGCAGTTTTGAGAGAGGACAAAGACACAACAAAACTACGAGTTGTCTTTGACGCATCCTGCAAGGGCGTGAACAACGTGTCCCTTAATGATGACCTCGTTGTAGGTCCTAAGCTGCAACAAGACCTGCGTCACATACTGTTGAGGTGGAGAGCTCACAAAATTTGTATTACAGCAGACATAATCAAAATGTATAGGATGGTATGTGTAGCGGATGAAGACACTAATTACCAACGTGTTTTGTGGAGATCGACACAGGACGAACCAGTTCAACATTACAAGCTCTTAAGGTTGACTTTTGGAACCTCGTGCGCGCCGTACCTCGCCGTCAAATCGTTACAAAGATTAGCTGATGATGAAAAAACAACATGTCCAATCGCAGCAGATATAACAAAGGTGGATTATTACATCGATGATTTGATGACGGGTTGCGAGAGAGAAGAGGATGCCGTGACTATATACAATGAAATGAATAAACTTATGAACTTAGGAGGATTTGACCTACAGAAATGGAGCAGTAATAATGAAAATTTGTTAAAATACATTGGTGAAAATAAACGTGATAATCACGAGCTACCTCTCAAACTAAATAGTGTGGTTAAAGTGTTAGGGGTGATCTGGAACCGTGTGACTGACAACTTCGAATATACTGTAAATTTACCAGAACCTGCACAAGTGATTACTAAACGATTAATTCTATCCGAAGTTGCAAAATTATATGATCCATTAGGGTGGATAGCTCCAGTTGTGGTAATTGCTAAAATGATCATACAAAGGTTGTGGAAGTCTGGGCTCGAATGGGATGACATTGTAAATGGAGATTTACTGGCAGACTGGTTAGAATTTAGAGCTACTTTATATAATTTAAAGCATGTGCGTGTACCGAGATGGCTTCATTTTTTCCAATGATAAGATCGAACTACATGTCTTCGCAGACGCTTCACAAAAGGCTTATGGGGCAGTAGTATACACGCGTGTAGTTAACGGCGATAATGTTTATGTTAATATTATATCTGCTAAAACTAAAATTGCACCTATTGCTAAACAACTGTCCATACCCAGACTAGAGCTCTGTGGGGCGGCTTTGGCAGCTAAATTGGTTTCAGAGATAGCTCAAGTTATGAACATTCCAAAGGCCAACATATACGCGTGGACGGACTCGACTATAGTGCTTGCATGGTTGAAAGGCGGACCAAGTAGGTGGAACACTTTTGTGAGTAACAGAGTATCAGACGTACTCACCGTTTTAGACTATCACCAGTGGGGACATGTGACTACCAATTTGAATCCAGCAGATTGCGCATCGAGAGGGTTACTAGTTACGGACTTGTTAACTCATTCATTGTGGTGGCACGGACCACCGTGGTTGTCCCTGCCACAATTGTGTATTAGTGTACCCTATGTAGAAGACACAAATGAAGAGGAAAAATTAAATTCCTTCAATACTTCTTTAATACAGAAGAAAGTTTAGTGTGGACAAAATTTTCGGATTTGAGAAAAATGTTAAGAATTATGTCATACTGTAGAAGGCTTATAAGTTTGAAAATAAACAAAGAAAGACGTCCAGCTTATACTAATCTTGTCTCGACAAAGGAAAGATGAAACTTTAGAAATGTGTGTTCAACAGGTTCAGTATATAGAATTCAAGAAGAATTAAAGATGTTAAGGTCCCAAGGCTATGTACATAAGAAGAGTAAACTACGCACTCTGTATCCGTTTCTCGACGAGAAGGGGATACTCAGAGTAGGCGGACGCATACAACGTGCCAACGTTAATTACGCGACACAGCATCCTATAATTTTACCAGCTAAGAGCCATCTTAGCAGGCTTTTAATTTCGGATGCTCACTCTAAAACAATGCACGGGGGGCCACAAATAATGCTTAATTATTTGCGGTCAAAATACTGGATACTAAGTGCTAAAGACCAAACGAAGAAATGTTATCGTGAATGCGGCACTTGCATCCGATATTCTGCAAAAAGGTCTACCCAATTAATGGGCCAGTTGCCGGAGGTGAGGGTCAAACCAGATAGACCTTTTAGATCAGCTGGGGTTGATTATGCAGGTCCCATTAATATTCGTTTTTCACCAGGCAGAGGGGCAAAAGCTTACAAGGGTTACATTTGTTTGTTCGTCTGTATGGTAACACGGGCTGTGCATCTAGAAGCTGTAACGGATATGACTGCAAAAGGATTCATCGCGGCGTTTAGGAGGTTCACGTCAAGAAGGGGTCATTGTTACGATATTTATAGTGACAATGGCACAACCTTTGTCGGCGCGAATAAACAAATGAGTGAAATGTTTGACACTGCTAAATCTACATACCCAGGGGAGGTAGCTGAGTTGTTGATACTGGAGCGTACAACGTGGCATTTCATACCTCCTCATGCACCTAACTTTGGGGGTTTATGGGAGGCCGGGGTGCGTAGTGCCAAAACGCATCTTAAAAGAGTGATAGGAGATAGCACTCTCACTTATGAAGAGCTTTCTACGGTATTAGCTCAAGTGGAGGCGTGCTTAAACTCGCGCCCCTAACCGTGTTGAGTGATGACCCGACGATCCCCTCCCGTTGACACCGGGCCACTTTTTAATCGGGGAACCCCTCTTGAACCTAGCTGACGAAAACTATACTCAATGTAACATTTCTTATCCTGAAAGATGGCGACTAGTACAAAAGATGGTCAATGATTTCTGGAACAGATGGCATAAAGAATATCTGGTCAATTTAAACCAACGCTATAAGTGGAATACAAAACAATCTGAGCCAGAAATCAATGACATAGTAATTTTAAAGGAAGACAACACTCCACCTTGTAGGTGGATGCTAGGTAAAATTGTAAACAAACATCCTGGACGGGATGAAATTACTCGTGTTGTATCAGTTAAATGTAAAAACGGTGTTTTTAAAAGACCAACTAGTAAAATATGTGTGTTATTAAAACCAAATTAAGTAATGTACGTACATATATGTGGCTTCTTTAAAGTAACTTAATATATAAATTGTATTTCTATCTAAAACCTAAAAATAAGTTAAACTTTATTTACATCCTCACCTAAAAATTAAAAAAAAAATGTAGTAATGTAAGTGACAACGCAATTTGTGCATATTATTAATGCGAGTTAACTTACCCTTAAATCGTACCTATTTTCATAACACTCAACTGTCACCGTGATCGCTGATCATTACATTTTGTTAACTGTAATTGTAAGTTATATTTTCTATACCTATAAACATGTGCTGTTGTAAATAACTACGAGCACTTGAGCCATTATTTTGTTACATTATTCGTACGAGATATGATTGTAATAGTACCGTAACCGTACCTATGTGTAATTAAATCGGTATGTTAACTATATAGATATATAGTATAGTTAAAAATTTAACTTTGTATTTAATTTTTTTTGAGGCATATCGTATCTTAGGGTTACAATGTGATTATGTTAAGATTTTATCATTTAGTAAAACATAATTCCGCATGGTGGGCGGCTGCATATCTACTCATATGTACCTATGAAATGATCTTTTATGTCCTTTTCTTACTTAGTGTTTGATTTATTTTGTTTTAATAAAGAACTATTTCTTTGGGCGGTATGTCCAGACGCTAACCATGCCGGTTTACAAATATGAATGTGTGCGCGATATTGCCAAACCAATATACAGTCCACTAGTTTTAATTTTTTCAGTTCGCAATAAATCTTGTACCAACAACACGTCTTTTGCTTCTAAATCTCAGCCACAAGTAATAATACACCTTATTAGTACAAACAAATCAGAGTGTTTCATTTATATTTGAAAAGTGATTCCTATTTTTTTTCCTTTTCATCTCTTCGGTTTTTGCACCATTTTATTATGAGCAAGCCTTTGTTTTTTTCTCGGCTCTGTTGACATATGCCAAATGTCTTAATATTTGTTTTTCAATACAAAAACTGGCCGTATGTGGACAACTTTTGTTGTCAGCGAGACTCCGTCCGTATTTTTTATACGTCTATGAATAAACTATACTTATTATATATCTAATTATTGCTTTTTACTCTACCGACATGTCATAAATCTTTCAATCAGAACCGACTAATTAACGCCGCTATATCTTTCTGTACTAACTATGAATCCCGAGCGCATTCTTATTTTTCAAAATAGTTTAAAAATATATTCATTGAAATCGGCTTCTACCTTTACGATAATCTTCAATGTACAACGCAGGTATTTAACAAAAATCAATTCAGAACTTTATGTATTTCAAACCAAGCCTTCGAATCGCTGTTTACTGCAATCTATAACGTGCATTACTTTGCTATACTTACAAATCCTGGCAGTGTAAGTTACATATTCCCAAATACAAATTCAACAGGATTAATAAGCCTATGTTCTATACAACAAATAAAATCAATCTGAACACCGACCATTGTCATTTTTATTATAAACATGGAAGTCATGTGACAGTTACTTAAGAAATTCCCACCTGAATTCACTACAGGAATAATTTAAATTTAATAGAGATATCTAAACGTTTTGTGACAGGTTAAATTAAAGTTGTTAAGTTTACATTTTAAATCTAAATTATCCATTTGTGCACACTGTAAATAAGACCAGATAACGGATTTATAAAACAATTCCGTAACCGAAACTAGCAAGAGATCAAAAATAATTTATGTAATTTTACATGTCTCTAACTTTAGTCAATACTGCAACAGTGATTTTTATTCAATATCTGTTAACATGTAATAAAATAGGATCCTAATGTTAAGAGTCGGCACATAAAACATTTACTGTTTATAATTGCGACTATTATTAAGACCCTCTACCCTCTCACTGAGATAACAAAACATACGTTCATCTGATTGGTCCTTCTTGATATGATGTAATCATACACGTCAAAATAGTCCAATCTTGTAGTACTTTTGGTGTCGCAAATGTCCATGGGCGGCAGTATTCACTTTCCATCAGGTGATCTGTCTGCTCGCCCCCTATACTATAAAAAAATCAGAGAATCCAATAATAACGTTAACTGTCAAGTGATTTTGATTTTTTTTGGGTAAATTTTGGATTCGGACTTCTTTGTATTGACTTACATTTCGTGTCAATATTCCTGTAGTGATTTCCTAAACTACCGGCAACATTAACACTTAGCCAAAACTCGTATCACGACACGGCACAACTACATCATAACAATTTTCCCTAAACTAGCCTATTAAAAGACGAAGGCAAAATATAAAATGCCACTAGATGTCACGCCGACCACAGACTACATAGTTTAGTACATTCCTTTTTTGCATCGTCGCCATGAATCATATTAAAACTCCTTACGGTTTTATTACATTAAACCCTGTATAAATAAACTGTAGAGTTTACTATGAACTGTAGTTTCGCTGTTCTTTCACTTCTGACAGTATACGATATCACAATTTAGCGAAATTTTAATTATTACAATATATAAAGCAAAACTGTTATCATCATAAAATGTGCGACAAAAAGATTTTAGAAAAAAAAACCTAATACGACAGCTTTCGACAATTAATTTAATTTATACCATCATACAGAAATCATTAATAATTTAATTCAGGCTCACATAACATCTTATTTGGCATTATAAGCTTTGTTTTAGAATGTGGGCGACCACATCGTTTTTCCTCATTTTAGAATTTTGTGTTTTGCTGGTCTTCGTAATAAATAAGGTCTGGTTTATATAAGTTTTTGGTTTATTTATTATGCTGAAGGCTATCCCTGCCAATATAAATTGAATTATCTTTCCGTGGACAAAAATACGTAACAATATTTATAGCCACTGTTAATATTATAATTATACAATATATTTTTCGGCTTGAAATCCCTTGCCACTCATCGTAGCGAAACTCTTAACGTCATCTGCGGACAACAGTTCTGCAGAACAAAAACCTGTATAAGATTAATTATTTCGCGGAGCTATGAAATAATCTTTCAAAAATTGTTAAATTTTCCAGAATATATCTTAAAAGACCCACTACCGCTTAAAAGACCAGCAGGAACACTACCTATTAATCATTGTCAAAATTCTATGCGCACTCGTTTCAAAGGATAGTAAGACTCAAATTTTGACAATCGGCAAACATTTATTCATGGGCATGAGTCTTATACCTGTCTATATATCATTCTAGAGCAATGATGATTAACGTCAAAAAAATCAATATATTAATGTAAAATTGAGTACTATTTTAAACTCAAATTAATTAAGACATTGGGTTATTAATAGAAATACCATTCGACACTTAGGCACGTATTCTAGAACGAGACTCAAGCATTGATCTTTACTTAAATAGAGATAAAAATGGATGCCACTATTTATCGTATATAGCGCGATCTCTTTCCAACCCTATTTCAGTAAAGATCACCCGCTTGAGTCTCGTTCTAGAATACAGGCCTTAAAGTATGAAATGAACAAAAAACTGTGATGGTTATTGTTTAGTAATGTATCTTTTATAACTTCCAATTGTTTTTACATATTGATTTTATATTATACGAACATTAACATAACATTTTGCAAATAAGAATATACCGAAACCGTTTAAATGTGTTTTATTATCTAACATGTGATACTAAATCATCATTGCTCAAAAACATATTGCCTTCACATTGACTACTATCGACGTACATATACTAAACAATAGAGCATTGGCCGAGTTGCGAATTGGCCCAATATCGTATTAGCCCAAAAGCGAATATGACCAACCGCAAATTTGTAATTTATTTAGGATTGGACCAATCGCCAATTGAATAATTGCGCCAACACCATTCCCAACATAGTCGTACCAACACAAAGCATCTCTCTATTACGAAAGTCGCAAACACACCACGCGTACATTTTACACATCCCTACATAACCACTCATACAAAAACTTAAAGCATGAAGAAAAATATTTTTAACTCTTGAAACTATGAATATCGAATTTGTTCCTATGTTGTATGCTTCACAAAGTTTATTTTCGCTTAACATAAGACGGGTATAATTACTGTGTTATGACGGCGCGCTCGTCGACATCTCCATCGACACAGACGCGGGTACTTGGATCTGAAATAAAACATAACATTAAAACTGTAGTACGGGACTTGACCAAACTTTTCGGCCGCTCTGAACTTCGCACAAGACGATGCGCAGTTTACAAAATTCATACATTTGTACTTGACTATACCTGCGCAGTAAGCACTTTGACTATATTCAGAGCGGCCATAAAGTTTGGCGAGATCTGTGCTAGGTTAGACCCGATGATGGTCTAGGTACCACCGCTCCGCAGTTCTAGACATAGTCCCGTGAAATAGAAGTGTTGTGCCATCTCTGTTTCGGGATGAGTGCGCAGCTTTCCTCACCATATTTTCCTTCGCCGTAAGAGCGTCGGCTAAACATATTATAACTTCGAAGATTCGAAAATATATTAATACACGGCGGAATTTTAACCTGCAACCTTTAGATCGGAAGGCTACAGTCTACACCAATGCGCCACCGAGGCTCTTACAATGGATTTGCACGCACGCGAGTGGTGCCCACATGCGTGTCACACGGATACCCATAGTGTATGACGACCCATATGGTGAGATGTCGGCTCTTACACAAAGGGTTCGGTTCGATCCTCGGCAATACAAACATTTGGTTGCATGAACATGTTGTTTGTATTGGTCTGGATGTTTACTATGTATATATATGTATTTACTAATGTACTGCAATGTAAAGCCTCGTCTGGTATATGACTGAGGATGACGGGTCGGGTTGAGTACGTCATGGGGTACTTGCGTATGTTTATCCGTTGTTTAATACCGATTAAAGGCTAATACTTGGTTTCGGACTAGACGGCGTGTGGCATTTATTATTTATACTTCCATACAATCATTTCCTGTGATGCGTGTCACCCGTGTGCGGGTGATGTTTTACTGAGGACGACTATATTATTCGCGGATTTACACAAAAATGGTCCCATTAGCGCATTTTAAAATTAGCAGTATTGGGGTCCTGGTAAGTGTGCGTTCATATGACATAGATAGAACTCTCGTGGTCAATACAACTTGTTGTTGGAGACATTTGGTGTATGACCCAAGTGGTTCACGTGTGTCCCGTGGTTCACGAGGGTCGCGTGCGCCTCGTGGGCGAATGCACAGCACCGATCGGCAATGTTATCCAGCGCTCGTCTCGTCAGCCGCCTCCAATGCAGCCGCCAATTCGGAATCTCCGCAAAACTACCGCCTACCTTCCGCTAGAGTAAGGAAATTAAATTAAATTTTATCTTAAACATGTTAGCTGTGTTAAACGACGATTTGCGCATGTTCGCTGTGGGGGTGGATGAGAAAATCGGAGACCGGTCCTTAAATTTAGTGGCCCTGCCTCAAAGATGTAACCTACACGCCAGTCCAGTGACAGTAGTAACGAGTACTTACTTTGATGAAGAATTCCGTGAAAGCCTCGTCTGGTATATGACTGAGGACTGACGGGTCGAGTATGTCGTCATGGGTACTTGCTCAACTCCACTTCTGAAACAAAATAGAGCTCAGGTTGCCAGTGCTGTCGCGGTGGACTTATCTATATACTTTTAAGTATCAACATTATTATGTTATTTTTAATTATCTTTAAGGCCCAACAACGCAAACACAAACATTGGTAGCTTCATTTGACATTCATAAGTGTTCTTTAAGGACTTAAACTGAATAAACACTTTTCATTTTCATTTTCATTTTCATTCGTAAAATATAAATCTTCGTAAGCTAGTGTTCGTCGATGGCTCAATGGTGTGGACTGTCGCCTTCCTACCGGGAGGGCTGAGGTTCAAATCCCGACACGTGCCAATGTTTTCGAATTTCCAAAAATATATGTACGTTATCCGGCACTCTTACGGTGAAAAAAAACATCGTGAGGAAACCTGCGCACGCCTGCGAAGAGATTCAAAGGTTGTGCGTGAAGTCGTCCAATCCGCCCTGGGCCCGCGTGGACGACTAAGGTCTAATCACCCTATACGGGTAGGCTCGTGCCCCTCGGTGGGGAGCTGATGATGATGAATCTAGTGTTTACATCATTTATAGATATGCACAGCATTTAATTAGGGGATCTAAAACATACTAATAACTCTTTCTTTTTTAATATTTAGATTTTACTCATAGATAATTACCCAAACTATTAAAGCGTTACTTTACGTACCCATAACGTGTTATCTGTTGTAGTAACTGTCTTCTCAACCATAATATGAAACGGACGTCGATAAATTTAAAAGAACAATATATATTTAGTACAAAAGGGATATGCCTAACAAACGTCTGTATGACTCAGATAAACAATAAACTAACAAACGTCTGTATGAGCCTCAGATAAACAATAAACTAACAAACGTCTGTATGAGCCTCAGATAAACAATAAACTAACAAACGTCTGTATGAGCCTCAGATAAACAATAAACTAACTAAATTCACAATCTCACTCAAAAAGTGTCCCGCGCCAAACTATTTATTATACTAATACTACTACTTATTTCATTCATAACCACGTCGCCTGCACATGGACATTGTAGTATACTCGTGCTTTTGATTTTGTACTCTTTAATGACGCCTTAAGGTCAAAATTTTTATGTCATAATATCATGTGTCAACGCGTGTGTCAAGCGGCTCAGTCAGTCTTTGGTTGATATTTCTTCGTGATTGTGTATCTAGTTAGTTGAATGTTCATCTAAGGTATGAACACACTTGCAAACATTCATAGGTACGACCTTTTGATTTCTACAAAGGTGTGCAGTGAGACTTACCTAATTCATGCGAATTATTCCCTACAACCATGTACTCGTTTCACTGAGCGCTCCCACGACGTGTCTTCCGAACTGTCGTACGCCGATGAATTTGAACACACGTTGATTTCTATAAATTAAAATACATAAGAAGAATACGCAATGGAGCATACAGAAACAACGCATGTTTTTACAGTAAATTTGCTTATAATTGTATGTGGACAATGCTTTTGGCCTATGCCAAACTACCCTTTTTGGGATAAGTGGTGATTATGAGTTTGGTCATTGGTGTGGACTGCCTTCCGAGCTGGAGGTGTTGGTTCAATCCCGTTAGGTACCATTTTCAAAATTATATGTACGTTTCCGACGCGTCGACGACGCGCGACGCACGACGGTGAAAGAAAACATTGTGGGGAAACCTACGCGTACTAAGAGATTCAAGGACGGCCATTCCGCACCAGGGCCGCGTGGACGATTAATGTCTAATAACCGTTTAGCTCGCGCCACTCGTGGGGACGTTTTATGAGCTGATAATGATAATTCAATAAATATGAGAAAAATATCAAAATAAAAATTTATATAACATACCCGAAAGCGATTGCTCGGGATTGGGCGTGTGAGGCGCCAGCATATTGTCAGCAGAAGTCATGTTGACAGGAACTGGACGGGGGCGGCGGCCGGTGGCGTGACCTCGCCGGGGTCGACGACGACGCTTAGCCCCGCGGGGGCCTAACTGGTGCGCCCACACTCGCTTACGGACCGCTTTCTAGGACGACAGTCGCGGGCCAATTTGTCATAGTTGTCCTGAGATGACATAATATATATATATAAGTACAATAAATCAACTTAAAACTACGATTTTTTTAAGTTGCGGTATATTGAGCTTGTGGCAAAACACTTCGCTAACTTTGAGGAAGCCCTTAGTCTATAAATGGACTGTTATAGAAAATTAATAGAAACAAATATTTTCACATGCTGCAACCCGCACCTGCTTTTACTGCAGCGTAAATCTGCTGCTCCGACGCCATAGTCGCAGCGGCTTTATTTTTCTAGCGTACACAGCGGCTGCTTACCCCTTGCTCCTCTTGCAAACATTGCTGCGCATACAGCATAAAGCCGCTACTAGTGTTTCCAAGTCACGTGACTTCAGAATTTGTAAATGGAACACAATGCATCCTCAAAGCTCACCCGCTTCCACTCATACCCGGACAAAGCGGCGTTTGATTTTGCAGCGTTAGTAGCAGCTGCTTACCACGAGCACCTCTGGTACACACTGCAGCGTAAAGCCTAACATCATGGTCACCCGGTCAAAGCATTTCAAAAGGAAACACAATCTGTCAAATAAACTCACCCGTTTCCAAGCGTGCTCCGGACAAAGCGGCGTTTGATCTTGCAGCGGTAAAAGCGGCTGCTTACCACGAGCACCTCTGGTAATCACTGCAGCGCATGCAGCGTAAAGTCGCTGCAAGTGTTTCCAAGTCACGTGACTTCAGCATTTGAAAATGGAACACAACATGTCCAAAAATCTCACCCGTTTCCACGCGTGCTCCGGACACAGTGACGTTTGATCTTGAAGCGGTAGCATCGGCTGCTTACAGCGGGCCCCTCCGGCAAACACTGCTGCGCATGCAGCGTAAAGCCGGTACTGGTGTATCCAAGTCACATGACTTCAGCATTTGAAAATGGAACACAACCTGTCCAATAAGCTCACCCGTTTGCACGCATGCTCCGGACACAGTGGCGTTTGATCTTGCAGCGGCAACAGCGGCTGCTTACAGCGAGCACCTCTGGTACACACTGCAGCGTAAAGCCTAACATCATGGTCACCCGGTCAAAGCATTTGAAAATGGAACACAATCTGTCAAATAAACTCACCCGTTTCCAAGCGTGCTCCGGACAAAGCGGCGTTTGATCTTGCAGCGGTAAAAGCGGCTGCTTACAGCGGGCCCCTCCGGCAAACACTGCCGCGCATGCAGCGTAAAGCCGCTGCTCCGGCGCCAGAGTCACGTGGCTGAGGCAGTACCGAGCGCACGGTAACGGTGCTGCCGTACAACGCTCTTCGGCGCACGTACTGTTGTTTTGATGTTCCATTGAGCCACTCTCACCGCCTGACCAACCACTTAACCTGTAAGGAGAAGGATTAAAGGTGTAGCTTGATTTGGGCCTTGAGTGTTATTTTTCATGTGAAAGAAAATAATGCAAACGTGGATTTTTTTCCTATGGAACCGTTTATAAGTATTTACTTGCGGGTAAACAGTGCCCATGGTTTCATTTAAAACCCGTAAAATCATCAGAAACTATTTTAATTTCCTGATTGAGATTTCACTTAATAAAAAGAAAAATTAAATAAATTTGAAAATTTTACCGACATCAAAATACTTAAAATACCATATATAATAGATTTCAAATGATACCTTGTAATCTAAATAAATTGTGTCAAAAAAAATTAAAAGAAATTGTAATACATCACATAATAAAATTGAGCCTTAGAAATGCTGCCAAATTTTTTATTTAATAGTTTGAAACCCATTAAGAATTTCCAATACAAAACTAAAATTAATCAAGATGCTTTCATATTTTGTGTTGTCGGCACTATTTGTCTGAAAGAACCCCTCACCTTAGTTGCCTGCGCTCCTGTGACGTCAGCAAGGAGGGCATGCCCCGCATTGCCAACATGTGGTTCAATGTCGCAGTAGGAAGACTAGTGGCACCCTTTTTGCTTAGTTGTTTCTATAGGAAATAATATCAATTCATTATACTATCATAAAAATAAATAGTTATTAGTTTGGTACTTTTGTTTGCAAGTAAATGACAGACATACAGCACTACCTAAGCAAATCAATTGTATAATAGTATGTATTTAAATTAAACGGAAAAATATATTTTTACGTATTACATTTTATTTACCACATAAGGGAACAATAAAGAAAAAACACAGCTTATAAAAACAGGCATGGTCATGCCATAATGTTCATAATACACGAACATTCGGCGTAGTTGTGATTTTACTATTAATCATTATAACATCGAACTATAACGTCAATGTTTACTGCTTAATAAAAGTCCCCATTTTTCGGACAGATCCTACAATTTCATAATCTAGCCTCCACCACTCGAAAGTCGTCTTCCTCATATCCATTTTCTACACTAGACTTCACGTTTTAATCGGAACCTTTGAATTCACCGAAAACAATTTGAAAAAAAAACAAACAACCAAGCAACCATAAACAACAAACCTTCACTAACGACGCAAGCGATCTATGCTCCTTATAACTCCCCGCAAAATTAACTCCACGTCAGCTCGAACGACATGCCTTCTCAACGCGGCCCTGCGCACGCCAGCCTGGCCCCACGGGACTCAGCCGCACTTTCCTCTACACACGCCGGCCCGTAGCCTGCTTCTGAATTGTTTCAGTCACCTTGAGTTTGTTTACATGTCATAGAGAAGCAAACGAGCATATAATCGTAATGGTATGTGATACCAAACACAAAAGATAATCTATTGCGTCAGGCACCTTAAGGCGTCATTGGTGGTCAAAGGGTTAATAATCATCATCAATCTAAAACATCTGTACGGAACAAGCCATACAACCAGTGACTTAACGAGGTATAACCCAGTCGCGGTCGAAATGCCTTAGCGAGGCCCTTTAACAGTGTTTTTTACGTAAGAAGTATACATTAGCCAGTAATTTTCGCAAATACAAAATACTCACATAAATTAAATAGTGCTTATGGAATAAAAATAAAATGCATTACTATAACTTAGAGGTTTGATATCAGTTTCAATCTTTTGAATTCACCATTCAAGTGAGTTCAAGCAAGGTTCAATTGGGTACGAGGCTACTCTGGGCGCGAGACCGCGGTCAGTGGCCCGCTTCGCCCACGCCTTGCTACGCCACTGCATACAACATAGGCGTGGAGAGTTGGCCGTAACCCCACATACGGCCAATGCGATTTGATGAGAGCTGGATTATAACACTGCCATAAAGATGTTGTCAACTTTTATAAAAGGAGAGTAAGGACATAATTCTTTTTTATTCTCAATGGGTTTACGTTTGCCCAAAATCTCGCATGATTGTAAGCAGACAAAATTCCTTTACATCATTCGATTTAAATGAGTAGGTATCTTACGAGATGTCGCAATTTTAACTCACGTATATAAACGAAGTAGAGCTGAACGCACTACTTCGTTTATATACGTGAGTTATCGTAAGCCAAACTATTCCACGCGGACTAAGTCGCACGCGAAAGCTAGTATATGCCGTCTTACACGATAATAAATTGTTAAATAATTATCTTTGACTTTATCTGAGTAATCATCACTTAATTTGTATTGGTGCGTTAAGCGGCATTATAATTGATGTGCGTCATTCTCTTTATTTCAAGGTGTCATTAGCCAAACTGCATAACACAGTCATGACGTCACATTTTGTTTTACAAATGTTCTTGAAACTTTTACAAACTAGAGCTACAAGCTACATACAATAAGCTCAGTAAAGTATGTGACAACGACATATTTTCATATAAGCCTCAAAAGTTCAGGCGTCAAGTAATGCAGTCTTTTGACTGCAGTGCTTGACGCCTTGAACTTGATACATTAATATATTCATTCTATGTAATTGATTGATTTGCTGAATTTACTAATTGTACTTCAATCAATTTTTTTATATTTATAAATTTTTCAAATTGTTTAATTTTAATACCATAGTCCACATTGCATGCCGTGGCAGCCTATAAGTAAGGTGACATTTATTGTTGCTTGTACCAGTGTTTATCTTGTTGGTTGTCCTAATATTTTTTTAAAAAAAGGCTATAGCTAATTTTGCACTAGATATCTCAGTTCTCGGCTTTCCTCACCAGCGACCTTTCATAAGTCGTCGGTACATCAGGCCACCTCTCAGGATTTTACAGTACACTTGCCAAGATGAGGTCTCCAGAAACCGACACACCGTAATGGTTAACACCACCCACTAGGTGGCCAAATAGATGAAAATATGTAACTAATTCTAAAAAAGGGAAAAAGAAAATTTGGAGATTGGGAAAGGGGAATTTGGCCCTCTGTTACCTCACTTACTCGATTAAGTTAATGTGAGCGTTCTTTTACACAAGGCCATAGTATTTGGTCAAGCCTAATCCGTGCCAAAACAAGGCTCTCACTGTCATCACATCGCAAAATCCTCACTGTCATATGCTTTAAGAAAATTAGTCATAATCAATTACCAAATTCGGGCATGTTGTCGTCATCGCTACTGCTGCTCTCCACACCGAACACTTTTGGCGGATGGTGGGCTAGAGGCACACAGCTGTACAATTCCTCGCCGGGCGCATGCCACGCCTGTTGGGCAACGGCACCGCTCGACTCTGCGTCGGTATCCGCTGCAACGCCTCGTGAACCGCGGGACCACGCCCCTTACGCGTTTTCGGTTGGGGCGTACTTTTGCCTGTAATATTTGCGTGTTTTTTTTTATGTTATAAGTGTACAGGATCTGTCAGGTCTGGCAGCTCATCTGATGGTAAATGATACGCCTGACCATGACAGAGCGACTTTGAATGGTTCACTCATTTTTATAGGAATTGTTGGAAAATTAATGTACTCATTTTTTAATCATTTCATTAGATCAATATGACACTTATTCTGGTCATAGTCCTAAGTAATTTTATTTCTTAAATATATAAATCGCGGGATTCAAGCGTAAAGGAAAATGACCAATTTCAGTCCAAACTTAATATCTTTGTCCTCAGTGTAACTATATTATTAAAATTTGCATGTGTATTGAAATTGGTTTTTGATATTTATGTGACAAAAAAAAATAGATTATGTATGGATAAATTTAGAATCTGTTTGTTATATGCCCCTTTGGCTTGAGCCCTGTCAAATTAATAAGAAAATCAGTTGGGCAAAAATTTTGTACTTTATTGTACTTTTGTACATATAAATGTCTATAATTGGAGTACAAAATTAGCAATATTAATAACCTATGATTAACAAGGGATAAATTTCAAAATTATTGTACAAAACATTTCTAATTAATAGTAAGTTTTACCTATAACTATCTAGAGAGATCTAGATAGTTATTGGTAAAACTTACTATTAATTTGCAAGTAACTATTAATTAATGAAATTAATTACCTGTTTGGTTTTTTTTAGGAGTAGCAGCCACCTTAGTAGGCATAGAAGGTGCAGGCTCAGTTTTAATTGTTTTGCTAGTGCTTTCTGGAACTAATGTTTGCTTGAAAACATCAAGGAAAGTTTCCGACACAGATCGATTTACTGAAGCACTTCGTACTTGGCTTGAATTAGCATTACTAATACTGATTTTGTTAACAGCAGATGGTGAAGGAACACCCTGGCCTTTAGGACTATGAACACTTGCACGCCGATTATCACTCATTGAATTTGCTCTGGTTAATTCTTTTGCAGACTGGCTTTTACCTTTTTGTCCTTTGGTGTCTTTTACATTTGAAGTTGGTGTTTTTAATAAAGGTGGGTAATGACCATTATGCACTTCTGGTTTTATTTCTTGTTTAATATCCCCATTTGTTAATGTTTCTATGAGATCTATTTCTTTACTGGGACTGTCTAACAATTTGCTCTTTACATCAAGGTTATCAGGAAAAATAAAAGCATCCTCTGTATGACTCACAGTTATCTCACTTGCTATAACATCAGAGTCATGGAACGTGTATAAATCGTTGGGATCTATTTTAAATTTGGTTTGAAAAAAGTTATCATTAAGATGTGTTATATATGGTTGTTCATCCCCCGAACTGTCTTGTATAAACATATTGACCTCACTACTACAAGGGCCTGCCACACCCTCAACTGCCATCTTATACTGCGTTGCGCAGCTGGCTTCCGATATATTTTGTGGAATACCACTGAAGCTGTAAAAAAAATAATGTTTTAAAGTGATATATAAGTTAAGGAAAAAAAATAACATTACATACTTAAATTTTGATAAACTTGGTATAACTTTAGTCACTAAAAAACTAGTAAGGATTGAAAGTTAATAATAAACACAAGTGTCCTGTTATGCATATGCTATTTGAGTTAAACAATAAATTCCTTGAAAATTATAACAGGTCAGTAAAATACCCACCCCACATTTTCCGAAGCGCTCAAATAAGACATAATGTGTTCATTTTACGACTTGTTGATAAAAATAATTGTGCTAAGAAGAATTGCAGAAAAAATAATTTGGTCCCTCTGCATCATACTAAAAAGAAAGACACATTTCCATTATTTTTAAAGGTACACACAAATAAAAACAAGTTTATTTAGCTTTTTTGTACATCAATTTCCTTTCAGTAATTGACAAACACAATGACATCTGTCAACTTCTGCAATTAATCACAATTTTCCTGGAACTATTTCTCCACTCTGATAGCAAGGATATAAAACATGAGCAGTACATGGAGAAATTTTAAGGACAATCTAAGTAATAATCCTGTTATATGGGTTTTTAAACACAAACAAGAAGAAAAACGTCTTACAATTTAGACTACTTATTTTCCGGTTCATTTTATTAAGAATGAATAACTACGCGAAAGAAAAAATTTAAATATCACTAGCTGTCGATAATTTTATGATATCGGGCTGAAATTAATAAAACAAAACACTTTTATTCAATAACATCAAAAAGAATGACAGAATACAGCAAATGGCAGCCAAAACGCGGTTACGTTCAGAAATTGATACAGTTTTTTGAGGCAAAGGCAGTTACGATGGACTACTTTATTACAACATTTTAAAATAATAAACTTTAAATAAAATTGTTTTTTTTATTTGGGACTACATACCTATTGTAATGGTTTTTTTTTCAAAGTAGCATCGACAGCTTATTCAAAATTAATTTTATGTTATTCTCTTCACCATTGACTTAAATGACATTACAAGAAATATAAACCTTTCAAAATGCCTATAAAGACTGATGATTCACTTTTGCATTATTTAGATAATTTATAACGCTCCCTTTTGATTGATTAAGTGCTTAGAGTATATATAACTAGGTATATTGATACTCTAAGATTAAATGGATTAAAGTTTGTATTATTGATAACAAAAACAAAAGTGTTTTATGCACAAAATATAATAATAACACAATTTTTAAAATAGACAGATCGTAATTAGATGAGATCCTTCTTTAAATTTAATGATATTAGGTCTTATATAATTTAAAAAATTGACAAAAGTTAATCACATTTATAACATCAAAACATGGACTGTATGCCATATTAAAAAAATATATAAATGTTTTCTTCTGATTTCTCTTGATATTTATTAAGGATATTGAAAAACTTAAAAAAGTAAACTCATCATTGAAATTAAATGAGAACTGTATATTTAGCATTTAGCTAAAAAACAGAGAAGAGTCTCATAATATCAAATAAAATCTGTGAAATACAAAGTAAAATTTAAATATTACCGCGATTTGCATTGAATTTGAGAACCCCATTGCCGAAGCGTTGTTGTGAATCCAATATGGCGATATTTGATGTTAGACTATTTTGAAGGTACGTCAATTTGACGATTGTATAATGTTAATTCCGGTAAATATCTTACATTTTGAGCGTTCGACAAATACGATTGTAAACAATCTCAAGTTTGCCATAATTTCTGAAGTAAAAAAAGTGTAGTGAAAGGCGATTAAGTTGTATTGTTTTGTTTGTGATTTTCGATAATTTGGTGATTATTCCATTGTTTCTAAATTACGAAATGAAAATGATGTTAGTATTTTTATAAAGTCTATACTTGTAGTTTGTTCAAACATTTTTCTGTTACATGTCTTGGTTCTAGAGAAAACTGAAAATCCTAGTCAGAAAGTAATTACGGTAATTAGGATTGTGAACATCACATTGTAATTTCGGTTTTTCTTTCAGAAGTGCACATGTTTTTATACAAATGGGAGTTAAATAAGTTATTACCGGGGTGCATCATAATAGCGCCATAATAATTGATTCATTACTTGAGTACGTTGTCTTTAGAGCGTTGACTATCATGACAGACACGAGACGAAGAGTAAAGCTTTACGCTCTGAATGCTGACCGGCAATGGGACGACAGAGGTACAGGTCATGTGTCTTCGTGCTATGTGGAGAGACTCAAAGGAACCTCTTTATTAGTTAGAGCTGAGTCAGATGGTTCTCTTCTCTTAGAGAGTAAGATACAACCCGATACAGCATACCAGAAACAGCAGGACACACTAATTGTATGGTCAGAAGGCGATAATTTTGATTTAGCTTTAAGTTTTCAAGAGAAAGCAGGCTGCGATGAGATTTGGGAAAAGATTTGTCAGGTAAGTTTGACTTTTTATTTATTTACATTAAGTCCTTCATAAAAAAAATGATTAAACAATCAATGTTTTATATCAAAACATAATTCAATAGTGACAATTTGTGTAATTGTTGGTAAATATTTTTAACATTACACATTTTAGACTTCTATTATGCAATTATGAGGTTATTTTAAAATAGTCTAATTATATTAAGGTATATTATTATTTTTGGGTTGGGATTTATTAATTAATTTAGCATTTGAATATGGGAATATATGTTATTGTATATGTACATACACAACATATGTTTCTTTTATTGTGCCTGACTGATAGATTTTTATAAAGTTTTGTACCTTAATAAAAATCCCATTGATTACACCATGTGCTCCGGGTTCAACCCTGGGGCAGTTCAAACATTTTTGTGCAGGAACATGTCTGTTTGTATTGGCCTTAGTGTTTTTATGTTTAATATGTATGTATTTGCATAGAAAAGTATTGAACTATGTTTATCCATTGCTTAGCCGCTCAAACCTTACATGCACATAGACAATTATTTTGTAAATCATATATAATATGTCCACTGCAACATTATTTTATTTTACCAATATTTTTTCTAATAGAAATCATAAATTCTTTATTTTTTTAGGTTCAAGGCAAAGATCCATCTGTAGAGATAACTCAGGATATTGTTGAAGAATCTGAAGATGAACGCTTTGATGAGATGTCAGATAGTGTACAGCCAGTGGAGCTGCCACCATGTGAAATGGGTCGTCTCGAAGACATTAGTGAGTTAGTGAACAGCTGTTTAGTTTCACCAGCACGAAAAGACAAACTGGCTGCAGCCCTAGAAACACAGCACTACATCAAGAAGCTGCTTAACCTCTTTCACATGTGTGAAGATATTGAAAACATTGAAGGATTGCATCATCTTTATGAGATCTTCAAAAGTATCTTCCTTCTTAATAAAAACACACTATTTGACACAATGTTTGCTGATGATACTATATTTGATGTAGTTGGGTGTCTTGAATATGATCCCAGTCTGCCGCAGCCAAAAAAACACCGAGAGTACCTACGGGAGTTGGCTAAGTTTCGTGAAGCCATTCCTATACGAAATCAAGATTTATTGGCAAAAATTCATCAAACATACAGAGTTCAGTACATACAAGACATTGTGTTACCCACACCAACAGTTTTTGAAGATAATCTGCTAAGCACATTATCCAGTTTTATATTTTTCAACAAAGTAGAAATAGTGAAACTTATAGAAGAAGATGAGAAATTTCTAACTGATTTGTTTAAGTTACTAATGGATGACAAGACACCAAACACCAAGAGGAGGGACTTAGTTCTATTTTTAAAGGAATTTTGTAATTTTTCACAAAATCTACAGCCACAAGACAAGGATGTGTTTTATAAGACATTAGTATCATTGGGTATCCTGCCAGCATTAGAAATTACATTAAGTATAGATGATCAGAAAACCAAGACTGCATCTATAGATATTTTAACATACATAGTGGAGTTTTCACCTTCTGTAGTGAGGGATTATACTTTACAACAAGCAAGCAGTACTGAAGAGGTAAATTTACCTTTTTCTATTATTGACCAAAACAATTTTTGTTCAGAGAGTCTAACTTTTAACTTAACTCTTAACTCAGAAAGAATTAACAATCTTATTTGTTATAATCTTATTTGCCCCTAATTTTTATTTTTTAATTAACTGAAGTTCTAATTTACTGGTTTCATATTTTTAGGAGCAAATGCTTTTAAATATTGTGATAGAACAAATGCTTCGAGACCGAGACCCTGAGCTGGGGGGTGCAGTACAGCTAATGGGTGTGCTGCGCATACTACTTGACCCTGAAAGTATGCTTGCATCAGTAAACAAGAGTGAAAAGGCAGACTTTTTAAATTTCTTCTACAAGCACAGTATACAAACTTTGATAGGTAAGTGATAACAACCTTGACCTGTAACATTCAATGAATATGTTTAATCTTAATCTGTTATAATATGTAAGCAGTGAGAAATAGTAATGATAACAGTGTTAGTATACAATAACAAGAACTATTATTTAAATTTTATATATCTAGTTCATATTTAAACCTTTTTTATGTAAGAATAGGTTATATACCTTTTCTTGACCATGACAAAGCTGCATTGAATGAGACCACTAGATACCACTGATAGACAGTTATTATTCTCCATCAATGCCGCACAGCGCCTGTCATCCAAAACAACAGATGTTAGGTCTCGTAATTTTACTAACTACAGTGCCCTCATTCCAAAACACTTCTATTTGATGGGACTATATCCAGATGTAATATAATGCCAGCATTGCAGTGGTATCTAGACGACTCAGTACAAAGTCTATTTTTATTTCATTTATTTGAATTTCCTATTCTTATAATAGGAATTTTTGTGCATCAAATATTCAATTTGAACTATTACTGGTATTAACATAATGTTCAAATTTTTAACAGTAGTTTTGTGTATTCCAGCCCCTCTGCTAGAGAACACAAGTGGTGAAAAACCTCTAAAGGAAGACTACCACACTGTACAACTGTTGGGTCTTGTATTAGAACTCCTATCCTTTTGTGTGGAACACCATACTTACCATATCAAAACATGCATTCTCAACAAGGTGAGTTTTATTATGGAATATTTGTTTTTGGTTGTCTTTCTTTTTGTGATTTTAATCCTAATAGACATTACCTATTAGGAAATTAATTTCTTGTGGTGTTTTAAGAAGTTATTGTTGAAGTGTATCTGCCTTATAATGTTTTAATATTTTATTAAACTAATCCTTCCTTAATGTCTTTATAAGACTAAATTATAACCAACCTATGCAAGACCAGAACATATTGGCAAGTTGCCATATAGATAAATATCTAGTAGTATACTCAAATAGCAAGTGAGCTTGACTTGCACGAAATTATATGTGTACCATTACTTAAATTTACTGGAAACATCTTGAAAATGAATTATTTTATCTCAACATTTATTTTGACGACCTTTTGGTGTAGCGGTTGAGACTACTACACCAAGGGTTTGATTCCCAGGGAGTACAAACATTTGTTTGCATGAACATGTCTGTTTGTAATGGTCTAGGTTTTTTCTATGTATAATATGTATGTATATACAAAAAAATATATAAGTATGTTTATCCATTGTTTAGTACTCATAATACACGCTTCTCGCTTAACTTGGGACTAGATGGCGCTGTGTGAATGTCAGTGGATATTATTTATTATTAGGACCTCCTCCGTCGTATACTGGTGCTGATGAGATCAACGCACACTTTTCTGGTGCTCGGCGCTCTAAGGTTTATGAGGAAAATTATTGCACTCAAGGATGAATATTATAATAGATATATTATTAAGGGAAATCTCTTTGCGCCAGTTATTGACGCTTTTCTTAGAAATAATGGCAGGTGAGTTAACTTTACAAAACAATGATTTTAACATAACTGTAAAATGTTTTTTTTCATGACTATTTTTGTCAGTTTAAAATTAAATTTTTGTTATAAGTTATTTAATATGTACATATTTGAGTTATTGTGTTATTCTTTCCATCCAAGTATTGTTGTAGGAGAGTTGAAGGTTTGATTATTAACAATATTGCTTTTCCTACTTCTATTTGTTTCATTTGTTAAGGATATTAACTATTTGTTATTGATTTTATAGGTATAACTTACTTGACTCGGCTATATTAGAGTTATTTGACTTCATTAGATTGGACGACATAAAGTCGCTTTGTTCTCATGTAGTTGAAAATTATGGAAAGATCTTGGAAGATGTTGAATACGTACAGATATTCAAGGCTTTAAAAACACGATATGATCAACACCAGGACAAATTGAAAGAGCGGGATAGAGGTGAGTGTTTTGTCTTTTGTTAAAATTGGAAAAATTATAATGGAACTAAAAATGTTTAATTGCGATTTATTCTACATGTAACTATAATAATCATAATAGAATCAGTACTTTTATATTATCATTTCCATGGTGCACCATTTAAAACCTTAGAATAGAAAGTATAAGAAACATTGTTTTCTGTATTTATTTTATAAAACTTAGAAATCTATCATATAAATAAAGTTGTAGTGTCTGTTGTCGCAATATAAATTGTAGTAATATTGAAATAACCATTTTTCTCTTCATTTATATGAATTACATAAAGAACATACGCATAGGTGGAGAAAGGTGTGGGCGATGTGGGCCTTGTCTGGGTAATCTCTGAAATAGCTGGACATATTGGGACGGGACTTTTTTGGCAGTTAGTTGAAGTAATAAGGAAAAACTAAGATTACTTTTGTTTTGGAAAAATCCTTTTTATTTCGAAAAATAAGTAGCAATGCTTCTTCTGCATGGCAGCGTTGTTTTTAGGTTATGTTTTTACTGCGGGATGTTACTTAAATCGTGGGGAAGGAATATCTAGTAAAAAATAAACCTATTATTATTTTCCATGTATAAATAATGTATAATTTTGATCTATAACTTTTTTGTTAATATCTTGACCCGATAATCCTATGAAATAAGGACCTACATACCTGGGCCCCTTTTCCTGGGAAACTTTCTAGCTCAATTTAAGTAAAGATCAACGCTCGAGTCTCGTTCTAGAATACGCCTCAATGTAAATCCGTTTGTTTAGTAAGCGGCAGCGTGGGCGTTGCGGAGGCGGTGGTTCCGTCGCTCCTACGTACGCGATACCGGCGGGAGGCACGAGCGCCCGACGACGAGGAAGAGATGTGGTTTAACGACGACGACGAACTCGACGACGACGCGCCCCTCGAAACGGCCCAGCCTCATGCGCACCACGCACTAGACGCCATCGGTAAGTCAATGTTGGTGGGAATCAAGGGCGTGCTATATGCAAAAAGCTTTGCATACCTGTGCGTGCAACGAACCGGAAATCGCCAACATATTAAATGGCTCCCACTTATTTGCCATTTTCAGATTTTAAACCATAGGCAATCTTCTGTCATCAACAGCACTCAATTTGACAAAAATGTAAATTATTTATTGTTTTTGCGATTCACTCACTCACTTTGCATACCCCTAATCTTAATTTCTGTGCACACCACTTGTGGGAATTAACTGTGGGAGGGCCATGGGAGGAAAGAGGAGGAGGCTTGACTAGAGTGATACAATTCATAAAAAAGTGGCGTAAACCACATCTGCTTCTTCTTTATTGAGTGAATGAGTTTTCTGGATGCCCAAATACATATTTATTATCCCTTCCCCATTATAATAATATCGATAAGGCTATCGATACTATCGATTGTCTTATTGAAACTATCGATGCCTTTCGATACTATCAATTTTTTTTTCAATATTCACCAGCAATAGTATCGATACTATCTATAGAATTTTTGTGTTAATAGTGTTTTCGTTTACGAAGGTGTCGATAATATCGGTAGCCATGGGGCTACCGATATCAATAGAGATAGTATTATTTTTACCGAATAATACTATCTATAGGGTTTTAGAGTAGTATGGAGTGTGCACTTATAATCATCATCATCAGCTCATTAAACGTCCCCACCGAGGGGCACGAGCCTACCCGTATAGGGTGATTAGGCCTTAGTCGTCCACGCGGGCCCAGTGCGGATTGGATGACTTCACACACAACCTTTGAATCTCTTCGCAGGCGTACATGAAGGTTTCCTCACGATGTTTTCCTTCACCGTAAGAGCGTCGGATAACGTACATATGATTTCGAAAATTCGAAAACACATTGGTACGTGGCGGGATTTGAACCTCAGCCTTCCCGGTAGGAGGGCAACAGTCCACACCATTGAGCCACCGACGCTCTCTTCAAACTACTTATAATAAATGCAAATAATAGTTATCTCAGCCATTGGAGAGATGACTCCAATTGTTGAGGATATTATTACTTCCCAAGATACATTTATATAGAGTTAGGTCGGTATTAGAGATGGCATGGAGATATTGGCTAGTCTGGCAACTAGCCGGATTAGGAGTTTGAATCGCTATTCATTAATGTTTTATTTTTATGCTTATGTAACTGTCGCATCGTTATCATGACGATTATTATAAATATTTCATGCATAAAAAGTAGTTGGCACCACTCTTGAACCTGTCCAAAAATATGATTCTTTACCTTCTAAAAGGTCAACGATGTGATATAGTTTGGCTGCTGGCCAATTCGAAAAGTAAATTTCCTAATGCTTCGAATTAGTAGGAAATACTTTGAAAATAGATGTGTCTTCTAGGTTTGTGCTATGTTAATTTGTTTTAAAGGGAACCTTTGATTGGCACATGTTATATATATATATATATATAATGCATGAATTTGTATATCGTGGGGTTTTCGACCGGAACTTAATAAAAAAATCCGAACAACCACTGGACTTATTGACCATAGATATTGAACCATATTGTATATATTATTTTCAGGTAAAATTGTTGAAAAGAAAGTGTGCTCCAGTACGGAGACAGTAAACGGTCCTAGCAGAGTGCTATTGAGCACCACAACGGCGAGCAAGCCTACCCACACCGACGTACAGGTATCCTCGCCCAGATTACTCAATAAGGTAAACTTTTAGTTCCCTCACTTCACTATTAACGCTTCGCTGGGAATCATCGTGTACGTGGCTTATTACATTGTACTTGGGAATAGACAAGATAAACATCACACTATGTTGTAGAGTTTTCAAGTGTTTTCGATGTCAACTGAATTACTCTATTGTGTTATTTTTGTTTCATGCAATAGCATAAAAAAAAGAAAATGTGGTAGTATAGCTACAAAAATAATGTCCGGAACTAAAAGGATTACTTTTGATTGTGACTAGACTAGTTGGCATCAACTGTATATTTTCCACCTAAAAATTGCATTTCAAAACGAATTCATTAGCTTAAACTAGCAGTATATTCAATTTATCTAATTAACAAATGGATAACAAAATGATACTGACTAAAAAAACTACAAAATCATGACAATGTATGTATTGTACTGCTTTAAAGTGTTGACAAAACTGTTTATCTTGTTTATTTGCTTCCAAGTACACTTCAAATTTATTCAACTTGTCATCACAATTAGTGAAACTTTGATGCTACAAGGCCAATTTATAGGTAATTTTATTTATACAGGTCAATATGCTTATGGTTCTCTTTAGCAAAATACATGTGTTCCTTTACCTTTCAGTTTTCCTTGTGTGTATGCCCTTTATTTAAGCTTCACTTTATTTGTGGCATTTTTGACTATTTTACGCAAATTTTATAGTATGTGTGAAATATTTTTTATTATCACTGTTAAGTTTTAAAGTTTGTTTTTTTCTAATATAGTATAAGAAATAACAGGTTATATCATGGGGCTTAGCCTTGAGCAATTAGATAATAAAAAGTCAATAAACAGACATATTCATTTCAATAAATCAATAGTTATTAAAAACCGTGTTATCTCAGTTGATATTAATATTTTTATATTCAGATTGTGTGCTTTTACTTTGTGACAAGGATATCACCAAATAAAAACACCATTTAAATATGAAAATATTTTAAAACTATTATAACAACACATACATTACATCAAGTTTAAAAAAGTTTATTCAATGTTTTCCGAAACTTTATCAGAAATTTAAAAAAAAACTTCATCTAATTCTTGATAACACGTCAATGAATGTATTGATAACGACGTGTGTACTACATTTCCTTAACTTATTATGTAAACAACTGGTCATCAATATTTGTACAAAAAACATGTGATTATGTTACAATGACATTGTAACTCAACTGCGACTTTAGAAAATCAACTTTATACAATTGTTTTTTTTTTCGAATCTACATATTACTGATTTAAACATTAAAACAAAACTTCTTTAAATTAAGTTTTGCTTATCACTAAACAAATCAGAACGTTAAAGAGTTCACATTTTATTCTTCTTTCTGCATGTATGCATGGGGGTGATTGGCTCATTCATTTTTAATATTTAGTGTGATTAAGGTTTTCAAGCGCTTTTTTTTGCGCTCGTAATCTACTTACTAACATAACACAGCTTCCTAATGCTTCATAATTATGATATGATTTCTACGTACAGTCGCGTCGTGTCGATTCTATTTTTTTATTTCATTTACTTTACGAATTAATTTGGTCAATTCTACTATGGATTAAAATAAATATCTTACTACAATTTTTTTTTTACTCGTGCGTAAAGCAATTAAACATTATATCGACCATAATTTATTATCCAACCCGCCGGAGATAATGGCTAAACCGTTCACTACCACGGAAAGGCCTCAGTCCAGCCAGTGTATAGGCACAGGCTGTTAAACTTTAATGGGTTATGACATGGTTGATGATAAGGTTTATAATCTTGTAGGGTCTATATTTTGATAGTCCGTGTTTTGATTACGGGTTAACCTATTAACCGCCGTGATTCTAGACACAATAGAAAATCTATTAGGTCTGTTAAAAATATGCAACTGCAATGTAAAAAAGTAAGTTAATGTCAATATTGCACCTTTGGACTATATCAAATAAAATTGTATAGGGCCTTGTGGACTACGACGGGGATTCAGACGAAGAAGAAGAGGGCGGTGGCACAGGCGGAGGCGGGGGCGGTAGCGGTGGCGGTAGTGGCAGCAGTAGCGGGAGCAGCGAGGAGCGCGACGCCAAGCGGCCGCGCCTGGCGTAGTGCCCCCACGGCAGCGTGTTTCAAGGAATATAACCGAGATCTCCGCCCCGTCTCGCAGCGCTGTGCGGAACGCCCAGTGACACACGGAATGCAGTAAGGAATATTGTATACTTATTGGTACTTTAGCTCTAGTGGCATTGTTACATTGGGTAGTCCATTTTGGCGACAAGTTGTCGGCTCCGGATATGCTGTAGGTAATTTTGCGTGTGAAAATGTTGAACAAATGTCTATATCGGACTACACGTGTAGCCGAGCTCTATCGCCTTAAATGAATTGTTAGGATATAGAAAAATATGTGAACACTTAATAGTTGAATATAAGTAGCTAAAATGTTAAGTGTCCATACATTTTTCCGAAATAAGTCTATAAAATGACATTATTAAGAGTCTAATTATTTGGATTCATTTCAGATACTGTCAATATAAAATATAAGGATTATTAAAAGATGACAATTGTACATTTTGAAAATATTTGAGAGGCTTAAAAATTGTCTGGCTTCAGCTTCTCAAAGTGTGGGAACTGCTACAGATTAATATTATTTATTAACTATTTATCAAAGCATATCTTGAATATTTGTCAAAAGGGCAGGTAATACTTGTTTATCTCGTTTGACACAATAATTTATTGTGGGTTTTATAAAAAAAACCTGGGCAGCCCAGTGCCCCCAGTTGGTTATGTTCATATTTTATGTAAATAATAACGGAGTAACGTACTCCAAACTTAGTTAGCGTATGAATTACTTCATACTTGTAGTGTTATTAATTTGTCGGCATCAGAATTTAGAACACTGGTGACAATTGGTAGAATTGAATAATTTGACTATTAGGTTGCTTTTCCGAAAGTTCGTTATCACAAAAGTACAAAGAATACAAGAGTGGGGAATCATACAATTATTAATAGACATCGTGAATGCGAAAAAAATGTGCGTATTTATATTAAACTTGTTTATTTTTTATTGATCACAAGACCAATTTTTGTTTCAACGTGAAGTGTGCTGTGGAATTGTTACTCATTAGTGTGTTAATGTATTGGAATGTTTATACTGTTTATTGTGATGAACGTACATAAATTCTCTGTCTATGTCAAAATATTTAGTTTGAAACCCAACCCAATTTTTAAAATGTTAGCTATAACCTCAGTGTTCAAACTGTATACATTTATGTTAATTAATATAAAATGTAAGCTTATTTTATTTTCCGAACTTCATTAGTACAAATAACAAGTAAATTGTCTGCAACTTTGGTCTTACGGCTATGCAAATGAATTGCTACTCATGTAGGAAGCGTGGTTTTTTCTTAAGATAAAAATATTTTTCGATATATTAGTATGTCAACAGAAAATAACAAGATCCGTAATTTGATTTCCTAGGAAATTGATAAACTTTAGAATCTTGATTATGAATATCGTAAATTTATAAATTTACCACGAGACGTTTCAAATTAATAAATTTACGAAAATGTAGGCGTAAAATAATACAATTTATATCTAGTGTAGAATCCTACGAAAAGTTATAATATTTTTAGGAAATTAATAAATTTGCGATTCTTATTATATAATTGAACTAATTTTATTCCGGTAATACATTTGTACACTAAAATGAGACAAAGAGTCAAAATCAATGTTTGTTTAAGATCTGCATACACAAAAATACGCTTTGATTGTAATATTGGTGTTTGATGTCTATAGTTAACATTTTAAAATAAATATTATAATTAATTTGCGAACGAGTGAGCCATTTAAATGTCAAGGTTAGTGGTGAACAGTTAGGCTTCTTACAAACATTATATTTGTATTCCTCTAAACATGTTGGGCTTTTGAGAGACATGGTTATTATTTATTTCACAGAGTACCGAATATAACAAGTTTTATTGAAGATCCATTACGTTCGTTGATCACTATTATGAATAAAACTAACAACATTCTCTGAAAAGCCCAACTTTTTGTTGAAAGTAGAGAAATAGTCCTGTATGCAAATGTTATGTTACTTGTAACACTATCATTTTTTTTGCGTATTATCTGGATCCTGACTGATGTGGTGGCATAATTGTTTCGTTCTTTACTGCATGTCTTCCATAATAAAAGTATTTCCATTTTGATTAGCTTGTATAAGTTTACAAACTAATCAAAATGAAAATAAATTAATCATAATGGAGAATATCCGATTTGAGTGAATTTATAACTGCTGAAAACATCAATTTAGCTGATAGATTAACCTATTGACCGCCAATGACATCTTAAAACGCCAGACACAATAGATTTTCTATTGTGTCTGGATTCCCGGCGTTCAAAAGGTTAACAAACTACGTAAAGAAATCATTTTGACACAGTACTAAACGAAACTTATAAATTGAGACTGAGAGTTAAAAGTTTTAACTGTTTAACGCAAGCCAATATGATGTTTTTCATATTTGTAAAATCAGGTAATATTAACCTTGATGGATATACAAATGTCTAATTCCTATAAGGATTTTTCTCAAGGTTAAGCTTGCTTCTGATTTTATAACAAGTGGCCTTGTAGAATTTGAACATTTAAGATTTTTTCATGACCTTCCCTTGGGATCCAGATTTATATTATTGTATTAGTGTGTTTTTTTTTATCCGCTGTACTGTGAGGTGTTTCCCTCGTTCCTAGGAACTGAAACATTTTTGCAAAGTTGTGGTGTGTTCAATAAATAAAACCTTTCTTAGAAAGGTTTTATTTATTAATAACCTGATTAAATGATTGGTTATAAATGGACTGCTTAAAATTAGTTATCATAGAATTCCCAGCCAGCTTATAATATTGTTTCAAGTATGTCTTACTACTTTCACAAAAAATATATACTTCAAAAGAAAATGAATTTTAGTTCATTAATAAGTGCGATACAAAAATGTGATTAAAAATACTGGTACAAAATAAATACAAATCAAATTCTCGATAGAAAACTCGAAATCGATAAAACAAATAGTAATCTGACCACATTTTGTTATTTTCTTTACGAAAGTCACATCTATTGACTCTATCAGTATTAGATTTTTCTATACTTTCAACAAACAGGTATTGACTGCTTAAGATTGTAGCATAATGACTACTTGCAGATGTAATGTGTATGTGATAAATGTATATCTGATTTAGTAATCGACTTTATTTTATTACTGTGTTAACTTGTAGTTTACTGTCGTATTTTGTAAATATAATAAGATTTCTGTTAAAATCTCTGGTGATCCATTTGCTATGTAAACACGGTATATCGACAATGAAATGCTTCTACGATCACTTGTCGCCAGAAATAAGTCGAAGCTATATGATACCCATAGTTAGGGTGAGTTCTATTTGTAGTAATATACATAATATATTGTTTATTCCTTAAAATTGGATCAAATGGTTTGATCGTCTAACTATGTGCCTCGTGTAGTTACGACTGTAAGCTATTAGGCTATTCACAGTGGTCCAAACTATTCTTTCTACAACCATGTTTATGATATACTTACTTCTAGATAATGTGTGTTGCATTTACAATACTGTAATACGTTCTTCCTTACTACAATATGGATTTATTAAGGTTTGAGCAGAACTTAAAATGTTTTGCATGACAGGTCTCTTCAAAGATTAATGACTAAGAGAAACAAGTGACACACAAATATTATAGATAGTGCTACATCACTGAAGGTTTTTTTAACATTATTATCCATTTGATTCCAGTCAATGATACAAGAAATTATATATTAAATGCAAATTAAATCTCATTTTTTCATTGTGAGAGAGAGAGAAATGGTCAAGTAATGAGAATTTAAAGATCATTAGCGAATGAAAATGTTTTTTATTTTTATTATAATAACCAGATTTATGTTTATAAGCATCTACAGTTTTATTTTTGTATATTTACTATTTGTCAAAATACTTCTGTAGGTGTCTGTAAAAGTCTCAAGCATGACGGTGTCATATGCCGTGTCTTATCAAAGATATCTATACCCATATTAATGTTCTCAATATGATTTCCCTAAATATATGCACGCCTAAGAATTCTTATATTTTCAAGACTGTTTTCGAACATTGTCTATTATGTCATTTTGTTACTTTCAATTTTCGCCTAATAATTATAAAAACAAAACTTGTTTCTATCTGTTGTATCATCCCTAAAAATACATATCAATTTGTAATATGTATCTGAAGAAGCTTTGATCTCCGTCTAAACCTATCCTTATGTATCCATTATAAACACAAGTTTTGTATTTTAAATGATGGTCACACTACACATAGAACAAGCACACTATCAGTTCATCTTTATAATTTATTTACCAAGTAAAGCATTCACAATAATGAAGCACAGTAAATGCGAGGCGATTTATTACATACGTGTGATGAATTTGACAGAATATATTGTAAATATATAATGTTTTATGTAATAATTTTATTTTAAATCTGCCAACATCCACGTGTAATAGCATCGAGCTGTCAATTACATTTATACGAATCTTATATTCCTTGAAATAACTTCCCCCATAATTAAAATACGAAGTTTTAGGTGAAAGTAGACTGTAATAATGACTATTTTTTATCTGTCTAGGTGGATGACCATCATAAACTAATTTATACACAGAATAAAATTTAAATAGATTTACCTATTGGCAAGTTGTGTAAAATAAATAAGCTTACTATAATGCTATTATTATTATGTCACTAGTTAAGTAAGCAATATAAATATAAGATACGAAAGAACTTTCTCTTTTATTTTCTATATAATACCAATGCACATTTAATATAAACAGATAAAAATACCATCCCCCAACATAACACGCAGATAGGAACTCGAGTTTTCTATGCAACCAATATATTATGAAATAAAAAACAAATATAAAAAAAATAACACCATGTATTATTTTTAAAGTATTATACGCCACGTTAGTTTTACACTAACATTATAATATAATTTTAAGACGTGTTAGAATCTGATAATGCACAAATTGAAATGAGTTCGAGAGAAAAAGTAAATGCATATTATCATATTATATATAATATTTTTCACCTAAAGTGAAAAATAATTTAATGAGATCAAATCGTCTTATATAAAATTGAAAAATGAGTTTAATGGTTGTCGACAACCTCAGTCTTGAGTTTGGTGGCTAGTGCGCGCCGTAGTTGCATAGCGTCGGGTGTCGGTGGGGGTGGGGCGCCGGCCAACGCCGCGTGCGCCACACGCGCAGACTTCGGCCTGTGCGCGCTGTATGAACCTTCACCTGCTGAGTATATAATAGCACTTTATCATAGGCTTACAATAAACTAACGAGATCGCACTTAAAACGTGTCTTCTGGAAAATTTGACCCATCGCGTCCGTTGGCCAGAATTTTCATTCATAATCACGTCGCTCGCTACATGTCATAATGAAAGTAGTGTGCTCGTACTTTTGATTTTGTACTCTATATATGACGCGTTAATAGTTTTACGTTCTAATTAAAACAATAAATTTAAGTATGTGTCATCATGAGTCTCGTACATTTTTTAGTTGACGTTTCTTCGTGATTGTGCTAGATGCACAGTTAGTTTATTGTTTATCTTAGTAAGTAGGCAAACAAGCAGATGTTACATTTTATGATGGAAACTGGGTAAGGCTACCTGCCTACGGTACACTTTGTAGGATGGAGTATAGTATTTTCTCCTGTAGGTCATTTATTCCTGCGCAGCGCAGTTTTAAGTCCATTGCTTCGATAAAAAATATAGTCTAGGTTCAGCTTGAAATAGAGTAAATAATATAAATGAGCCATACCTCCAGATTCGGCACCAGTTTCGGCGGCATCAAGTCTCTTTTCGCGTACTTGTTTTTTAAGGGCCAGTAACTTATCTCTTTGTTGCTTCAAATACTCCTGTCGTGCGCGTACCTCTTCGTCACTAACCTGAAAGACTTGATTGTTATAAACATCAATAAATTTGTGGCAATCCTCATCATTTTAGCCATATATTGCACTGCTGATGGCTGAAATGGCTGATGGATAAAAAAGCGACAAAAACCTCGACTTTCTTTGGTGGTGGTTTGAGAATTTCTATAGAATTTGATTTCTTAATTGCAACATTTTCCTCTTTTAGATCATTGCCTTCTTCCTTCGGTTCCTTCTTTTCGAAACTGTGCAGTTTTGATAAAAAGTTTCTTTTCGGCGACTACTTCTTCAGGAGGAACGTTTATTATGTCGTCAGTGGTTTCGTAGTCTTGCAGCTTTAACCTGGAATACGTTCAAGTGGGTATAAGATAGATTGTTGTATAAAGCAGAATACACTTTCTATGATAAAACAGGTATGTAAGAGAGGCACCGAAATGTTCGGAGTTATATTGGACGTCATCAGTTCGTGGTGTTACATGACGAATAGCAAACGACGCGACTATTAAGTATTTAAATTGAGTTAGTAAGGAATAGCGCTATATACCTACGATAAAGAGCGGCATCCTTTTCTAACTCTATTCAAGAAAATATCAATGCTTGAGTCTCGTTTAAGAATAAGGGCCTTAGACACATGAAATTTGATCATATCGCGGATAGGAAAAGACCGGAGCCCCTTAATGTAAAAAGTGATAATAAGTAATGTATACACTCTTGGTCCACCGGAGAATGCTTAGTGTACCAAATTTATTTTTGGGCTTAATTTAAAAAATATGGTAGACATGAGAAAATGTTAAGAAAATCTAACAAGCATACTTTTTTATCTCAGTCATCACATCGTCATTGTCAGGCCAGTTGTCAGAGTCATCACTGCGTGGAGATTCAAACTCGTCAGCTTCCGACGAAAATAAACTAGGCATTGCCCCGAAACGCCGCTCTATCAGTTCTAGAGCCTGCAAAATAAGTGAAGGCAAAGACATAGATGACCAAAAGTTCCCCCAGGAACATTCATCTTATTAAATTAATGAGTATTTTGGATATGTTTCTGTTTTAGGTATTAGGTACTATTGTAGCATCTCCAAGATGCAGGGTGTTTTGTTTGCATTAAAAGCTACGTCATTTTTTAGTAATACATAATAATGGTAATTTATTTCTGTAAAACACCTTAATCAAATGACTCGAAACATGACGTTTAGATACCTGCAATTGCAATTCAACGTTCTTATGTGTCATCATTTTAACAACATTTCGTAGTCGTTAGCCGCCCAGATCTGTTCGAAGAGCCGACGGTGGAAGTGAGCAGGCAGCCCTGCGAGATCGCGGGCGGAGAGTCTGCAGGCTGCCTCAAATTGGTCAGCTGTGATACCAATATCATCCATAAAGGAGCCCAACATTACGTCCACCTTTTAAAAGCAACAGTAAGATTTATTACTAGGTAAAATATTCAACAAATATGATGTGAATATGTTTTGATTAATTATCAATTTAATTTTCCAGTTACCACATACCAAATTGCGATATTCATCATGGACTTTTTTATACTCGGGTCTATCTGGAACTTCTCCATTTTCAGTGGGCTCAAAGGCTGTAAGTGTATAAAATAATGTTGTATAAAGAAATGTGAACCATCTTAAATAAAATCGCCTATACATAGGTATAGGTAAAACTCTTAGACATGTCCAAATCATTAGGCGGCCACCATCGCACCTACAAATGTCATCATAAATTAAACATTACAACATTGAACGACCTTTTATATTCAGGTATGTAATAATTCACTATATTTCAAAGTTTGAATAGAAAAATATATCCTTTTAAATAATTCACTTTAAAAAATGCTTAGGTTGGAAAATTTATCAAAAAGCCCTCTTGAAGCACCACAGGCACTGTGCTTGTTAACAAATATTTAGGTATGCCCATGTGTACGTACGTAAAGATTTCTCCTCAATAAACGTTTGCAGCGGTACATTCCATACAGGTCCATGAAGGAATCCAACTAAAGAGTCAAAGACCCACGCATTCCCGTCTAGGTGATCCATGGGTCCTGTTGGTACAGTGCTACAATTGTGTTTTGCTTATTCAACGTTAGTTTATCGACTGATTATTATCACCTTACATACGAAACCGTAAACAAGAAAATGACGTCTATTTGTACTTTCTTGTTGTTATGGTTACCCTTAATGAAAACATTATTTTTCCTTTGTGTTTTACTAGAAACAATGGGAAGGTTATCCTCGTAGTTAAATAACAATATAGCAATAGCTAGAGGGAGAGTAAAAACACTTAGGCATGAAAAAATAGCTATGCATTAGATTTTGTCTTCAAGATGGTAGTTACCTAATATGCGTTAGGTAGGTACCTAATTAGATGAAGTCCATTTTTTATTTACAAGCATTTTGATATTATTTTCATTAAGGTAATGAATAACTAGGAAGCTCCGATGGTAAAACGTTAACTTGAGTATTTTATGGATAAAATCAGAAATGACTTCCTTCGTAATACTTAATTTATTAAAATTTCTGATAGAGCTCTAGATCGGCAACTTGAAAGGCAGTGACACGTATGTCGCAGTACCGATAGCGCGTACGAGTTCTGGAGAAGACAAAAGTAGGTATTGTAGAGTCCGACGTCCACACCATGGGCCGACGACTTTCAGGAGCTCATTAGTTAAGGCTGGATTAGGCGAAGTAGGTGCCTACCTATCAATAAAAAGGCTAAGGCTTTTATGAACTCTATTGTAGGTATAATTCCATTGCGTATAATGGCGCGTACGTATTATACTACGTCTTAGTACTATCACTTAGGTGCCATTACGATTAGGATATATGAAAATACAAACCTACGGTTGTAAAAAATGCATTTTCTATTTGTCTGTGCTACAATCAAAACTCCTAACCGGTCAAAAAGCTTATTGACTATATTTTAAAGTCCATAATCACATTGGTCGGCTATGAGTTTTGACTGTAACCTATACTTCTAGGTTTTTTCGAATTAAAAATATTTTATTTTGGAAGTGTACGATTTCGTTCCAAAAGTGTAAAAGTTAAAAAGTATATAAGATAGTAATTTCTATTTATTTATTTTGTTGCTGTTTTCTTTGAGGAATGTATCAATCTTAAATTACCACGGTATATTACGGCAACACGTTATAAATACTTAAACGTAGTGTATTATGCAGTCTTTGATAAATACCTAATTCTGTACCACGATTATATCATATCATTGAAAGAAAAGACAATTTTATATTGATTTCAATCGGTATTTTAATACAGAACGTCAAAGTAACAAGCTACCTTCTTCGTAAACAGGAACGTAACGTAATGTCAATTTAGAAAACAAAATTTCAACAGTATAATCGCTGAAAAGGGACTAAATAATGGCTAATTCTAATAAAATTGTTCATCATGAAAATGTAAACGGTGTAACTTTGTCTTTAAAAGTAGACTCCCGCAATGGTTCGACCAAGTCGCGGCTTTTTACGATTTCATATAAAAGTAAAGACAACAAATCAACTTGGCCGAAGATGTCCTTGTTTTTAGCAGTCTTGTTTAATATTTTAGCGCTTTTCTACGTTAGGATAAGTGTGACTGCTATACTGATTATAATAATTGTGTTATCGTTTTTAATTTTCTTTTGGATAACGCACAGTGTCCAATCAGGTATGTAATAGAAACTGTTAGAACATAATAAGTGATTCTTAACTCCTTTAAACACGAAAAGACCATGTTGTGGAACCTAAACTACTCGTAGTTCGCATTAAAAACTATTGTAAACCAACATGAGCAATAAGTGTTATGAATATGAATGAATATTTTAATGATTGGCAGTAATAAAAGTAATTTGCTTCGAAATCTTTCATATTATCTTACAGAAAGTCTCCTGGTGATACCAACAGTAGGATTCAAAGCTCTATAAAATATGTGTATGGCAGAGAAGATAACTTTGTTCCATGGTCTAGTGTAGATGATGTTATTATTAATGAAGTTATTAAGCTGGTAAGTTATTTAAAAAAATAGTTTTTATTGCTCACGCTTAACTTGGGACTAGAAGGCGCTGTGTGAATGTTAGTGGATATTTATTAATTTAATTTAATATATTCATGTATTGTCTTTTGTAAGTTTTTTTTATTTGGTTAAAAAATCAATGTAGAACAATATTTGCTTACAAATAACATGAAAAAAGTGCTATTTCTACACCAGCATCATTTCCCTATTCAACCTATCGCAGTCCACTGCTGGACATAGGTCTCCCCCATTTTGCGCCAGATATCCCGGTCCTCCGCTTCCATCATCCAGCCTCCACCAGCAAACTTTCGCAAGTCGTCAGTCCATTGGGCCGGAGGGCGTCCTACGCTACACTTGCCAAGACGCGTCTCCACTCCAGAACTCGTACAGCATCATTTACCACAGATTAATAAATACATAGTGAATAGAGAGTGGCAAAATCCAGTTTCCACTTATTCTATGTATGACTGCTCAGTGTTAGTGTTAAATAATTGAATATTAAAACTTGAAGCTAACTAGTAACCCCATTTAATGTAATACATAATGGAAATGCCTCTGTAGTGCAAATAAAAAACAGATTTTATTCCTGGCTTGTGAATTCTGTATCTGTATTGAAATTCTCTCTTGGACTATTATCTACATCTTCCAAGAGCCAAGCTTACCATTAGGTAACAAGGTGTCAAGGGTTACCCTGCCTTGCCTTCACTTCATATGGCTAAACAACTTTCATGTGTGACCTTTAGCAAATAACTAATGAATTATATTATAAGCTTGGTTTACACAACTGAAGGAATTTGGTAGTCACTCCTATGCTTTCTTATCTTTGCATGAAATGTATTCCGAACCGGTGGTAGAGTCACAAAAAATATGATAATAATAACAATTGACGATTCAAAAGTATCTGTAAAAGATTTATTTGAATAAAGATTTTTTTCTTTCTTTCTTTCTTTCTTTCATTAATTAGTTAAGTGCAACCATGGTTTGTAAAGAAATATATACATAACACAATTTTAATTGATTTCAGAATAGAGTTCTGTACTTCTTGACAATATTGGTGAAACCTTCTAACGAAGCTGTTGAATCAGTTAAATTAATACCGTTATTTAAGGTAAAATACTTTTACTTGGTATTGTGAGGTTGAGTAACCTTATTTTTGTTTAAACCCTTTTGGACTCATTGATACCTAATGCTGATATGGCAGTATCTATGCTGCCATATTTTGGTATATTCTGCTTTTTATGTAGGTAATAGTAATTTTAATATGATTTGGTCCCGCAGTGGATCTTTTCCCCTAGTTACATTTTTTTTGCATGTTGCTTTTGTGAAAAGTCTGAGCTTCGTGTTGTTTTACTAAACATATTCTTATTCATATTTCAGTATACAAAACCAAGACTGATGATGTTGGAGATGATTTATTCAGAACTCCAAAGACTTTTAGTTGAAAGCCAACCTGGTCAATTAGCACCAGAAGCTGGAGATATTGGCTGAAAATGTTACTGTTTACGAAGTATTGTGAAAAACGTTACATTATTGGACCAAAATTGCTTCTGTTTTGTTGAGGAAATGTCAAATAATTAGAATCATCATAATCATAAGTAATAATTGGTTGTATATTATCTGTAGTATTAAGATTTTTTATATTTACAAATACATCCTTAGATTCAGCATGGAAAATGCATTCTGTGATTGTGAGGTGAGGTGCAAAGGTTATTAGCCATCGTCAACAAAAGATTCTGTATTGTTTTTATGTGTCCGTATACACGCATTTAGTTGTTCAAGATGAATTATTAAGTATGCAAAGGATATAAGTTTGATTATACACAAAAAAGTACCTTTAATTGTATTAAATGTAACTTATAAGTGCTTCAGATATCAATCATTCAAAGCCATGTTTAAATCTTCTAAAATTGCAACGTTTTTTATAATTGTAATGTTCTAAAGGTACTAATTGACAACGAAACAAGCCTATAATTTACTATTTTATTGCATATTATTTTGAACGAAGTTTAAATTTTTTTGTTTATCGCAAAACTCATTAGGTTAATTTTGCTTAAGAAAAACATTTTAAACCTAAGAGGCATAGTTGCATCTCACCTACCTTTTACCAACGCAAAGGGTTGTGGGAATTGTAATTACAGATACCAATTTATATTTTAGATGCACAAAGATAGTGAAGCAATTGTGACTGCAATTGTCAGGGGTAGGTAGGATGGTATTAGAGGTCTCGTTCACTTCATCTATACATATAATAATACATTCAAATAAAATTGGATTGTCTGTTTGTAATATTGAAATGACGTATATATTATTTATACGGCGTATACATCAAAATATTTAAAAAAAATTTGTCTGTCTCTTTGTTCTGGGTTATATCTAAAAAACTGTTTTATTGCGGTGGAATATCTTATACAGCGGGATATATCACACAGCTAGTAAAAAACAAAAAGAAAGATCTAGACATACTAATCCCCTAATAATTTGGTTTGAATTTTCAATCAGGTGTTTTTTTAGGTATTTCTCATGCTTTAATTTATTTTTAAGGACCTTGTAACATAGCTTGTGTTTCATAGTAGGTACCTACCTACGGCCTTTATCAAGATCTAATGAAATTGTAGTTGATATGTTTGATTACCTATGGGTAAAGACAAAGATTACTTGTATATTTAATAGATACCAAAGATTTAGCATTAGATAGAAAAAGTGTGAATGGCAGTTTTTTACTTGAAATACATACCGGCTCACTTAAATATATATATGTGTTTTATTTAAAGGTAATCGGTATTTGTCCCCAACAACACGGTTTAAAATAATACAAGCATTTTTTAAAATAATCAAGACTGGAAATAATTATTTCCCGTTTCGCTTTCGTCGTGTAGGTGATGCGAATGTTTAGTTTCATTATAATAGGTTTTTTAGTACCTAATTGTCTACAGTCCCATGTCTGTCTGTTTGCCTGTCCGTATAGCACAGCCTTTTTCGCCTTTTTTCTCCGAAACTATTAGCACTATACTGTTCAAACTTCGTAAGTAGGTATATGTCTTCTGTGAACCGCTATAGGGTTTTAACAAGAAACTTGAAAAGCAAATAGTTTGGGGTTCCCCATACGAACTAAAACTCAAAATTTATTGTTTGCGCGAGAGGCAATTCCAAGGTTGAAAAAAGAGCCACCTTCTTATTTCTAAAATATGTGATTGTTAAATTAAAAAAATATATTTGATGTACATCATCATCAGTATATTATACGTCCCCACCGAGGGGCACGGGCCTACCCATTTAGGGTGTATAGAATAGGCCTTAGTCGTCCACGCGGGCTGAGTGCGGATTGGCCGACTTCACGCACAACCTTTGAATCTCTTCGCAGGCTGGGCGCAGGTTTCCTTACGATGTTTTCCTTCATTGTGCCACCGACGATTACATTACCACGAAATTATATATGATTACATTCAGCACCGGATCTTCAATTTTTTTTGGGTGAGGCAAAAATTAGAAATGCCGCCCCGGCCCCCTCTTATTTATTTTTACCTTTATAGTCCTATATTATTTCACTAATTTATATATAAGTCCTCTTATGGATTGACATTTGGACAAAGCTGCAACTTTTTACGCAGTTGTGATCAGTTTCAGAGATAATACGGTGTATCAGAATGCTCATTGAGTCTTGTAGAATCTTACCTCTCTGAAGAGTTCAAAAAGTCTGTATTAATGGCACAAAAGTCGCATGGTCCCTTTTGCGCATGGGACCCCCGTTGGGTGAAATGTGTCTTTGGAAAAATGTATAACAAATATCTGTCATCTGTAATTAACACCTTCTCGCAAATTAAAATTTATAATTTTCTAATTTACGCGTTACGGAATCGTCGACGTGATCTGATGTAACTTGCCTAAGCCGCACATGCCCAAATGAATCCTCCTACTAGCTTCCCTCGCGAAATTGTGCCGGTCAGTTTTGGGCCGCAGTAGAACGTATTCTTGGACAATCTGGGAGAAGGACTGCCATCGAGGTATAAACTGGTTGTGATCACTCTGTACATAGACGTTAAATCAGAAACGCTATCGTCTATAATTCTTCAAGAGAGGTTTATACACCTTCTTAAAAATACTGCTTCTGGACACACCTCCAGTTGTATTCGCCTGGTAGAATGAGCGGCATTAAAAAGAGCTTCACCTAATGCCCGCAAGGATGGGTTGTCCAATCGGCGCTTAGGAAGGTTCTGTCGTAATACCGTCCATCCCCCCAGGGCCTCCACATTTCTGTTGCTGCCAGTGCTACACAAATTTCGCTAAGTACATCCGGGATATCCTACGTACAATGGTGCCTTAGTGGGGCACGTAGATCTTCGCTGTCTTCGGTCTGTGGCTATGAGCGCTCGATAAATACAGTCGTCCATATATTTTCTCAAACTGTTCCAGATCTGTTGGCGTAATGTGAGTAGTTGGCCATCTGAATATTTAAGCTTTAACCAGAAAACTCCTCCCTAGTGGTTTTTTGGGAAATTTGGGCCCCTGTTCTCCTGCAATAAGGTCCGTAATTACCTTAGTATTTGAAACAGTAGGATTCCCTGCGAACAGATTTCGTATCCCGTTTGGAGAGAGCCTAATATTCCGGCTATCAAGTGAAGTCAAAACCATTATCTAGAATCTAACTTAAAAATTACGTCAAAAATTTACAATAGGAGTACAAATCCACTGACATATCATTTATGTTGCTGCTGCTCATTGGGTAAGACTGTAACATTAAGAAGTTTTAGTTTGAGCTTAGCAAAATATTGTATAATTCGACCGCCTACCCCAGCATTAGTAGACCAGACTCATTACATCGTAAATGCTTAGTCAATAAATCAAGACGTATCAGAAGTAAAATCGAAAGTTTCATATGGAGGTCATTTATATCTATTAAAGATAAATCTTCCATATAAAAACCTTGGTATGCATGCAAAACGACACCAATTACACTTTGTGCCACTTATCAGTATTTCCGAATCTCGATCTCGACTTGACATGTCCAAGCCGAAGGTCCTAAGGCTTTCACCATGGCTACATGAGCTCGCAGGTTAAGAGACGGAGTTAACGACTTATGTTGGTTGGATGAAAGCTACGATCGTCAGACTTGGCCATCCCTCTGTGACTTAACCTCGATCTGATGTTATTTGTCGAAGCTACTAGTCAGGTCATACAAGAGTTACAGAACATTAGAGGTGAAAAACCGAAACTGTCAACTGCGCAAATAGCAATGACCAGAGGACTTAATATATAAATTAGTGAAACTAATATAGGACTATAAGGTAAAAATAAAATAAGGGGCGGGGCGGCAATTTCTAAATTTTGCTCCACCCAAAAAATTGAAGATCCGGCGATGAATGTAATCATAATTAATTCGCTTGTTCGTAATGTAATCGTCGGGGCAACAATGAAGAAAACATCCGTAAGGAAACCTGCGCCCAGCAGGCTGCGAAGAGATTCAAATGTGTGCCTGAAGTCGCCACATCCGCACTCAGCCCTGGACGACTAAGGCCTTTTCTATACACCCTAAAATGGGTAGGCCCCGTTGCACCCGGTTGGGGACTATAATAAGTATGATAATGTACATCAATATTTTTTTTAATTTAACAATCACATATTATAAAAAGAAGTTGGCTCTTTTTTCACCTTGGAATTCCGTCCTTTCGCCAAGCCAAATTAAATTTGAGTTTAGTCGTATGGGATCCTTCAAACTATTTGGCCTGTTTGCAGAGTTCTTAACCCAGCTATTCAAGAATTTACCTATCTACCTATAGTTTTTCGAGAATCTAATATGATAGAACAATACGTCAGCTACACCTTAGCTGTAGTGCGGCACGTACACTTTGAGATTAGTTGGAAAAGCAAGTGTGCTAACGGACAGGCAAACAGACAGACATGGACTGTAGACAATTAGGTACTAAAAAACCTATTATAATGAAACTAAACTTCGCATCACCTACACGACCGAAAGCGAAACGGGAAATAAATTATTTCCAGTCTGATTATTTCGAAAAAAATGCTTGTTATTATTTAAAGCGTGTGTTGGGGACAAAATACGATCACCTTTAAATAAAACACATATTATATTTAAGTGACCGGTATGTATTTCAAGTAAAAAACTGCCATTCACATTTTACTATCTAATGGCAAATCTTGGTATCTATTAAATATACAAGTCATCTTTGTCAGCCCAAGGTAATCAAACATATCAACTACACATTCATTTAGATCTTGATAAGGCCAAGTGAGTAGGACCTACTATGAAACGCAAGCTATGTTACAAGGTCGTTAAAATAAAATTAAACGATGAGAAATACTAAAATAACACCTGATTGAAAATTCAAACCAATTTATTAGGGGCATAGTATTCTAGATCTTTCTTTTTGTTTCTTACTACTGTAGTGATATATCCCGCTGGTATAAGATATTCCACCGCAATAAAACAGTTTTTTAAGATATAACCCAGAACAAAAACAGACAAATTTTTTTTTAAATATTTTGATGTATACGCCGTATAATAATATATCGTCTCATTTCAATATTACAACAGACAATCCGAAATTTATTGAATGTATTATTATATGTATAGATGAAGTGAACGAGCCTTAATACCATCCTACCTACCCCTGACCAATGCAGTCACAATGCATTCACTAATCTTGTGCTTCTAAAATATAATTTATCTTGTAATACATTCCCACAACCCTTGCGTTGGAAAAGGTAGGTGAATGCGAACTATGCCTCTCTTAGGTTTAAAATGTTTTCTTAAGCAAAATTAACCTTAATGAGTTTTGTGCATAAACAAAACAATTTAAAACTTCATTCAAGATAATATGCAATAAAATAGTAAATTATAGGCTGTTTCTTGCTTGTCAATTAGACCTTTAGAACATTAAAATTATAAAAAACGTTGCAATTTTAGAAGATTTAACATGCGTTGAGATATTGATATCTGAAGCACTTATAAGTAACATTTAATACAATTAAAGGTACTTTTTTGTGTATAATCAAACTTATATCCTTTGCATACTTAATAATTCATCTTGAACAACTAAATGCGTGAATACGACACATAAAACAATACCGATCTTTTGTGACGATGGTAAAACCTTTGCAGCCTCACCTCACAATCACAGAATGCATTTTCATGCTGAAGTCTAAGAGTATTTGGTAAATATAAAAATCTAATAACTACAGATAATATACAAACAATTATTCTTATGATTATGATGATCTAATATTTATCATTTCTCAACAAAACGAAGCAAAAAAAAATTTTGGTCCAGATAATGTAACCGTTTTTCACAATACTTCGTAAACAGTAACATTTTTCAGCCCAATACTCCACTTCTGGTGCAAATTGACCAGGTTGGCTTCACTAAAAGTGCTTTGGAGTTCTGATAAATCATCTCCAACATCATCGTCTTTTTTGTATACTGAAATATGAATAAGAATAGTTAAGTTAAAGACAACACGAAGCTCAGACTTTCAACAAAAAGCAACAGCAAAAAAATGTAACTAGGGGAAAAGATCCACGGCGGACCAAATCATATAAAATTACTATTACCTACAATAAAAAGCAAAAATACAAATATGGCAGCCAATAGCTGCCATATCAGCATTAGGTATCAATGAGGCCAAAGTTTAAACAAAAATAAGTTACTCAACCTACAATACCAAGTACAAGTATTTTACCTTAAATAATGGTATGTAAATCAAGCTGATTCAACAGCTTCGTTAGAAGTTTCACCAATATTGTCAAGAAGTACAGAACTCTATTCTGAAGTCAATTAAAATGTTGTATGTATATATTAGTTACAAACCATGGTTCACTTACTAATTAATAAGAAAAAAGAAGAAAAACATTCAAATAAATCTTTACGTACAACCATGTATATATCATATGTGACTACACGCAAATCATGAAAATAAGCAGGGACTACCAAATTCCACCAGATGCGACTATCTACAAGTGAGAGACAGCTCATATAAAACTCATTAGTTACTTCTTATAGCGCACATCTATTTGCGCCATATAAATGAGGCAAGGCAGGGAAACCCTTGAACACCTTGTACCTAATGGTAAGCTTCTCTTGGAATATGTAGATAATATCCAAGAAAGAATTTCAATACAAGATACAGAATTCACAGTCCAGGAATAAAATCTGTTTTGTTTATTGCCATACCAGAGGCGATTATCCTTTATGTTTACATTAAAGGGGTTATATTAGCTTCAAGTTTTAATATTCAATTAGTTAACACTGAACATGAGCAGTCATACATAGAATAAGTGAAACTGGTTTTTTTGCCACTCTCTATCACTATGTATTTATTATCTGTTGTAAATGCATCTGCCTCAAGTTCTGGAGTGGAGACAGCGTACTCTGCAAGTGTAGCGTAGGACGCCTTCCGCCAATGGACATTAACGACTTGCGAAAGTTTGCTGTGAGGCTGGATGATGGGAAGCGGAAAGGACGTGGATATCTGGCGCAACATGGGGGAGACCTATGTCCAGCAGTTGAGGACTGCGATAGGTGATAGGGAAATGAGCTGTGTAAAATAGCACTTTTTTAAATGTAATTTGTAAGCAAATATTGTTCAATTGATTTTTAACCAATAAAAAAAAATACAAAAACAATACATAATATATTAACATTAAAATTAATAAATATCACTAACATTCACACAGCGCCTTCTAGATCCAAGTTAAGCGTGAGCAATAAAACTAGTATTTTTTTAAATAAACTACCAGCTTAATAACTTCATTAATAAAACATCATCTAACACATAGAACCATGGAACAAAGTTATCTCTCTGCCTACACATATTTTATAGAGCTTGAATCCTACTGTTGCGTATCACAGGAGCTTTCTGAAAGATAATATGAAAGATTTCAAGCAATTACTTTATTACGCCAATCATTTTGTTTAAAATATTCATTTCATATTCATAACACCTATTGCTCATGTTGGTTAGTTACAATTGGTTTTTATATGCGAAACTACGATCATTTATTCCACAACATGGTTTCAGTTTAAAGGAGTAAGAATCCACTTATATGTTCTAACAGTTCTTATTAAACCTGCATTGACACTGTGCGTTATCCAAAAGAAAATTAAAAACGATACACAATTATTAATAATCAGTTCATAGCATCACACTTATCCTCACACGTAGAAAAGCGCTAAAATATAAACAAGCACTGCTAAAAACATAGGAACATCTTCGGCCACGTTGATTTTGTCTTTACTTTATATGAAACGTAAAAACCCGCGGACTTGGTCGAACCATGCGGGAGTCTACTTTTAAGACAAACGTTAACCTTCACATTTTCATGAGAACCAATTTTATTAGAATTACGCCATTATTTATCCCTTTTCTAGCATTATACTTTGACATGTGAAATTTGTTTCAAAGATTACATTACGTTACGTTCCTGTTTACGAAGAAGGGTAGCTTGTTACTTTGACGTCTGATTAAAATACCGATTGAAATCAATATAAATTGTCTTTTCTTTCATGATATGATCTAATCGTGGTACAGAATTACTGTATTTATCAAAGACTGCATAATACACTACGTTTAAGGTATTTATAACGTGTTTGCCGTATATACCTGTTTAAGGTACACCAAAGAAAACAGCACAAAATAATAAATCGAAAATTACTATCTAGATATAATTTTGTTAATTCTTTGACACTTGGGACGAAATCGTCACGTTCCAAAATGAAAATATTTTTTATTCGATAAAGAACCTAGAAGTAAGGTTAACAGTCAAAACCATAGCGACCAATGTGATTTAGGATTTTAAAATATCAATAAGCTTTTGACTGTTAGGAGTTTTGCATTGTAAGCACAGACAACAAGAAAATCCAAATTTTTTTTACAACGCGTGAGGTTGGTTTCATATATATCCAATCGTAATGGCACCTAAAGTGATATAACTACGAGTATATAATAACGTCGCGCCATTATACGCAATGGAATTATACCTACAATAGAGTCATAAAAGCCAGCCTTTTTATGATAGTAGGCACCTACGTCGGTCCTAATCCACCTAACTAATGAGGCTCCTGAAAGCGTCGGCCCATGGTGTGGACGTCGAACTCTTACAATACCTACTTTGTCTCTCCAGAACTCGTACGCGCTATCGTACGCACATCGTGCCCTACCTTTCAAGTTGCCGATCAGAGCTCTATCAGAAATTTTAATAAATTAAGTATTACGAAGAATTCATTCTGCATTTTATCCATAAAATACTCATTAACTTTTACCATCGAGCTTCCTAATTATTCATTACCTTAATGAAAATAATATCAAATGCTTGTAAATAAAAAATAACTCATCTAATTAGGACCTACCTAACGCAGTATTAGGTAACTACATCTTGAAGACAAAATCAATGCATCAGCTAATTTTGTCATGCCTAAGTGTGTTAACTCTCGCCTCTAGCTATGCTATATTGTTATTTAACTAACGAGGCATAACCTTCCATTGTTTCTTAGTAAAACACAAAGGAAAAAATAAGTTTCTTCATTAAGGGTAACCATAACAACAAGAAAGACAAAATAGACGTCATTTTCTTGTTTAGGTTTTCGTATGTAAGGTGATATAATCAGTCGATTAAACTAAACGTGAATAAGCAGAAACACAATGGTACACTGTTACCAACAGACCGCATGGATCACTAGACTCGGAAGGTGGGTCTTTACTCTTTAGTTGATTCCTTCATGGACTGGTATGGAATTACGCTGCAACTTTATTGAAGGAGAAATCTTTTACGTTACGTACACATGGGCATACCTAAATATTTGTTAAACAAGCACAAGTGCCTTGGTCGTTCAAGAGGCTTTTTGATAAATTTTCCAACCTAAGCATTTTCTAGAAGTGAATTGTTTAAGAAGGATATATTTTCTTTCAACTTTGAATATAATGAATTATTACATACTGATATAAAAAGTCGTTCAATGTTGTAATGTTAATTTATGATGACATTTGTAGGTGCGATGTGGCCGCTAAATGATTTGACATGTCTAAGAGTTTTACCTCTATACCTATGTATAGGCGATTTTATTTAAGATGGTTCACATTCTTTATAGCTCATTATTTATACATTACAGCCTTGATCCGCACTGAAAATGGAGATTCCCGATAGACCCGAGGATAAAAAAGTTCCATGATGAATAGTCGCAATTGGATGTGTAATGGAAAATTAAATTGATAATTAATCAAAATATTCAACATCATATTTGTTGAATATTTTACCCTAGTAATAAAATCTTACTGTTGCTTTTAAAGCGTGACTAATCGTTGGGCTTCCTTTATGGAGATAATTGTATCACAGCTGACCATTTTTTTTGAGGCAGCCTGCAGACTCTCTCCCGCGATCTCGCAGGACTGCCTGCTCACTCCACCGTCGGCTCTTCGAAACAATCGGGCGGCTAAACGGACTACGAATGTTTGTTAAAATGATGACACATAAGAACGTTGAATTGCAATGCAGTATCTAAACGTCATGTGTCGATCATTTGATTAAGGTGTTTACAAAATAATAGTACCATGTATTTTGATACTACTAAAAAATGACGTGCTTTTAATGCAAACACACCTGCTCTGGAGATGCTGCCATAGTACCTAATACACTAAGCAGAAACATATCCAAAATCTCATTAAGTTAATAAGATAAATGTGTCTGGGGGAACTATTTCATCTATTCTTTGCCTTCACTTATTTGCAGGCTCTAGAACTGATAGAGCGGCGATCCGTTCGGGGCAATGCCTAGTTTATTTTGTCGGAAGGTGACGAGTTGATCTCCACGCAGTGATGACTCGACAAACTGGCGCTGACAATGACGATGTGATGACACGATAAAAAGTATGCTTGTTAGATTTTCTTAACATTTCTCATGTCTACGCATATTTTTTAAATTAAGCCCAAAACATAAATTTGGTACACTAAGCATTCTCCGGGGCCAAGAGTGTATACATTACTTATTATCACCTTTTACATTAAGGGGCGCCGGTCTTATTCCTATCCGCGATATGATCAAATTTCATGTGTCTATAAGCCCTATTCTTAAACGGAGACTCAGCATTGATATTTTCTTTGAATAGGTTAGAAAAGGATGCCGCTCTTTATCGTAGGTATATACGCTATTCCTACTAACTCAATTTAAAATTAATAGTCGCTCGTTGCTATTCGTCATGTAACACACGAAACTGATACGTCCAATATAACTCCAAAAAAAAAAACATTTCGTGGCCTCTCTTACATACCTGTTTTATCCTAGAAAGTGATTCTGATTATACAAACAATCTATCTTATACACCACTTGAACTATTCAGGTTACAGTGCAAGACTACGAAACCACTGAACGACATAATTAAAACGTATCTCCTGAAGAAGTGATCGCCGAAAAGAAACCTCTTTTATCAAAATCGCACATTTTGAAAAGAAAACCGAAGAAAGAAAGGCATGATCTAAAAGAGAAATGTTGCAATTAAGAAACAAGATCTATAGAAATTCTCAAACCACCAGCCAAAGAAGTCGAGGTTTGTGTCGCTTTTTTATCCATCAGCCATTTCAAGCCAATCAGCAGTGCCAATATATGGCTAAAATGATGAGAGATGCACAAATTTATTGAAGTTTAAACAATCAAGTCTTTAGGTAGTGACGAAGACGTACGCGCACACAGGAGTACTTTAAAGGCAACCAAAGAGATAATACGCCCTTAAAAAACAAGTACGCGAAAGACGACTTGATGCCGCGAAACTGGTGGCCGAATCTGGAGGATGGCTCATTTTATATTGAAAAAAGTAAGGAAAAATCTTATTCAATATGTGTGTACTAATCCAATGATATTCATATTTTTTGTGATCTATCCACGGTTGAATGCTTCGAGACCCGCGCAAGACTCGGTTATCTTATCTGAATTTCATCTAAGCTTAAATAATTAGATAACTGAATAGTGCAAGAACACTCGATTCTTCTTGTATAACCTTTTGGGTTTTTCTTAAATAGGAAATATTTCAAAGTGAATGAATATTTATTGAGCATGGACTGAACGCTCGAGAAGACAAGAGATATATGACTCCACTCCACAAGTCTACCGTAGCATGTAAGCCTTACCAGTTCCATCATCAAAATGATAACTCTGCTTGTTGGCCTACTACCTAGATAAACAATAAACTACTGTGCATCTAGCCACAATCACGAAGAACGTCAACTAAAAAAAATGTACGAGACTCATGATGACACATACTTAAATTTAGTGCTTTAATTTAACGTAAAACTATTAACCGCGTCATATCATGAGTTACAAAATAAAAAAGTACACGAGCACACTACTTCATTGATGACATGTAGCGAGCACGTGATTATGAATGAAATTCTGGCCGACGGTACGCGAGTGGTCAAATTTTCCAGCAAAGACACGTTTTAAGTGCGATCTCGGTTAGTTATTGTACAAGCCATGGATAAAATGCTATTAATACTCAGCAGTGAGGTTCATACAGCGCGCACAGCGAAATCGCGCAGTGTGCGCACGCGTCGTTAGGCCGCGCCCCCACCCCCACCGACACCCGACGCTAATGCAACTATGGCGGCCTATAGCCACCAAACTCAAGACTTAGGTTGTCGACAACGCATAAACTCATTTTCAATTTAAAGATTACATAATATTCCAGTGAAAAAAACATTATCAATTTCTTCGATCATGTCAATTATGTCATCACCAACGCTTAAAATTATATACAAGTTATAGGTAAATCTAACGTGAGCGTTAAATAATCTTAAAAAATAATACATGTGTTATTTTTTTAATTTGTTTGTTTATTTCATATAGTATGTGCACAAGAAACTCGAGTCCTACTGATTGTTCAGTTGACACGGTACGATTGGATGATTTGTATCTGTTTATACTTGAAGGTGCATGGTATTATAATTAATATTCTTACGGAGCACCAACTCAAACGTGACCACCAGGAGCTATTTGTAATATTTTAATCCTTATTCCACTAGGCCCAGTCCGTTGGTGCTTATGGCGATCGCGTAGAAAACGTTTGAATCGTAGGTGGCTAACATAGTTATTTACGTTCCATGGCGGAGCATTTTTTTATCTTACGGGTGCGCTTACGCAGTCGCGATCGTTTCCGATCGTCGACAAAGTATTTCTCAAACTTTGATACAGTGATATCATATGCGCGCTGTGCGGTGGAATGGGCATCTGCATTAAATTGAGGGACGTGGCATAACATGATTAGTGTGACCCATACAATGTCATTTTTAACTATTAACTTTCTATATTCTATGATATCTTAGAAGGCAAGCTGTCGCCGGGAATTACGTGCGTAGTTATAAAATCATGATACACGCATGCCGATGACTGAACCTGATGGTAACTCTACCTTAAATAAAATTTGGGAAGCATTATTTGTATAACGAGGAATGAACCAGGGATATCAAGGAAAGGATAACAAACAAAGGACTTAAGCGCCGTGCA
>PQWD01007222.1:153780-173203 GCA_019425675.1 Leucinodes orbonalis | reverse complement strand
CATGCAAATACATAACAATAATTATATTGAAACAATTTTCCTTTATTTTAATTTCAGATAGATCATTTATGTACTTATAATGTCAAATTCATGTTAAAATAATAATATTAAGATTAAAAAATTCAATAATAGAAATAGTTAAACTGTGTTCATGTTAAATATTTTCAAAATCCATCCTTAAAACAAAACACATATAACAATACCTACAAGCATCATTTGTGGTCAAAAAAATCAAATCAATGAAGTCTTTGAGGAATACGTCCTACCCTTACCAACATACGCAGATGAGACATGGACACTGACTGCGGGATTGGTTCACAAATTTAAAGTTACTCAACGAGCGATGTGCAACGTGCTATGCTGGGAGACTCTTATAGATAAAATCAGAAATGATGTTATCCGCAAGAGAACTAAAATTACCGACATAGTTCGCCAGATTAGCAAACTGAAGTGGCAGTGGGTAACGTATGTCGCAGAACCGATGGCCGTTGGAGCAGACGAGTTCTGAAGCGGAGACCGCGTCTTGGCAAGCGTAGCGAAAAGTCGCTGGTAGCGGCTGGATGAGAAAAACGGAGGACCGGAATATCTGGCGCAAAATGGGGGATACCAATCTCCAACAGTGGACTGCGATAGGTTGTATAGAGAAGGAATAGTATTAATCACCTTTCTTGAAAAGAGCACCACCACGCCATTGCGCCTCACCTTTGGCGTCGCACCATCACCGATTCCGGAATCAAAGAGCTTCTGAAGGGTCTTAGGCACTGGCGTGCCCCCTACTTTCAAAAGCTCTGCGGTAAATCTGTCGTCGCGGGGGTCTTATAACGCTTAAGCTGTTTCAGCGCCATCCTAATCTCGGCAAAAAAGCAAAGTCATTAAAAAGTTACAATTTATCAGTTATTGGTATTGATTTTAATCAAATTAATCAATTAAGTTCTATAATAAAATAAGACTACTCGACTCAGCTTTTTCGAGGTCACACTGGATGAAAAAAGCGTTTTGTTTTCAATTTATTTTGTATATTTTCTTTAAAAACGTGGTCGCTTGATGCAATGAAAAGGAGCTGAAATGTTTATCTTTAATTTTTTTCAATTGTAGCTGTCCATCATAAAAATGATATAGCTTTAAAGCAGCTAAGTTGGCATCAATTAACATAGAGAAACAACTAGGTTACTTTAAAATAATACACTGCTGCCCTGGATAGAGATCGACGAGAGAGTTTTCGTATAAAGAGTCATTTCTCAGATCGTGGCTGCACGCGCCTGCTGACCGTGATGTGCGATTCCTGCGGGCGCCTATTTAGAACTATGCAAAAAAAATGTAATGGTTGAGTAACCATTACATCCTTACGCCGCGCTCCGAGTATCGGTCGAATTTCTATGGCCATGAAATATCTGCACTTGTACTATTATTTATTCCGTGGGCAAGTAAGGTAAATGATGAGTGGTCCATTTGTCGGTTTGCCGCCCGACCGTGCCGCCCGGGGCACGTGCCCCCGTCTGCCCCCCCTAGATCCGGCCCTGATTACATTACCACGAAATCTAACAACGAAATTTAGTTTGAACGATACCTAGTCAGTAGTTTTGCGTCATAAACTGTGAACCACTATTTTCCCCTATTAAAGCTATAGTAGGTGCCTAAGTAAATAAAACACATTTAAATTAATGTTACTTGCTGCTTCGAGCGAATCCCTCTGCGGTGCTTTAGAAACCTAAGTAGGAAAGTAAAAGAAGTTGAAGTTACAACTCTTTAAGAGTTCTGATACTTGAGTATCGCATTTTCCCGATAAGTCTCAGTTGTGACGCAACGACTAATAAAGGTACCTTATTTACCCAAGGGATATGTTAGATATTCTTTGAAAAGATGTCTCTTTAGATTTAGATTATTATAATAAATAATAATATATTTAATTTGATTTTTGTTAGTTTTACTAATGTAAAATTATTTTTTAACAAATAAATACAGACTCCAAACTAGCAATAGTGTGCTGTCGAACATTTGATTTGTCGTAGTACCTAGTATGCTGTCGAAATAATGTTTGTCGAAATTCAAAATTAAAGCCATATGTAATTTATAATTAAAAATTGCCATATGCCTACTTTATAAGATAAATATTTGTTAAGTATACCTTTACCCAAGAGCATAAGTAAATATGTACCTACGTACAAACATTTATTTGTAAATAGCTAAGTTCCTAATCTAATTTAACCATAACTCTTCGGGATATTTTCCTAAAATTACTTTTCCCAAGAAGGTACATATAGAGGTAACTGACAGCTTACTAATCAGATTAGATTTACGATTTATAACAATCAATGGATAATTTGTTGTATATTGATCAATAGAGTAGGCTTATTCGCAATACAAAATCCTTAATCAAAATCTACTAGTGCATTACTCGGCGAGCGCCATATTAGAAAATGGTTGCTAGCCGTAAAATGGCGGCGCGAGCTAATTGGCGATGCAGCGTTGCCGCCTCGACTCGGACGCACGCCGAATCATTTCAATTACCTAATTAGATTGGGGACTAGCCCTGGGCTGGGCTGCCGAGCTCAGCGTTTTGCACGTTCAAATGGAATCTCAGCTTTATTACTATGAAAAATGTAGACCCGCTTTAGGAGTTAAAGTGGCACTAGCTTCTAGTCGTTTAATAACTTCCTAATGAACTTGTAGATACCTTCCAAGTAGATTTTGTAGAAGTTGGAAATTAACTCCGGTTTAGACTTGGATAACGTACCTAACTAACATTAGGGAACATCTTGGGTAATACCACAGACATCCGAATATACAATTAGACTGGTCAAGCCGCCAAGTTTATAGGCAGTCCCAGTGTCGCAATTTCTTTTCGGTTCTTACCTGTGAAAAGTTATTATATTTCTTGGTAAATTACCTGATTCATTGCGATGATGGCATGTTACAATTGCACAGGATGGCATTTTGGGGAAAAAAGGTAATTTCTTCTAATATTCGTGCGTCTTGACTCGTCTCAGAGAGCGTAAACTGGCAGCCAGTGTATGCTCGTTGAGCTTACATTTGTCGCACTTAAAAACGCGGCTTGCCCCATCTCCTGTATTGGGAAATCTGTGGGTAATACCTATGCATGGTTCTGGGGGTGACCACAATCACTTTAAACAGTATTGTTATAATGATACGTCAGCATTTTTGTACCAGATAAGACGAAGTAATATTATTGTTACACTGTTTTAAGAGATGGCGGTAACCCCCCAGGGGTAAGCACCACCATCTCTGTAAACAATATCATAATAATATTACTTCGCCTTTTTAGGTACTAAAATGCTGACGTTTCATTATAATGATTGGACAGGTAGTTTTCTTACAACCGGCGTTAGAAGAAACAATTTATAATATTTTTATGATATAACAAGTTAATTTATTGGTACTTATTGTTGCATAAGTTTTAGAATTATTTTTTATTTTATATCTATTATTACAAATAGCTAGGCATCGCAACTTGTCTTACTTATTTTAGGAACGGTGCTGTCTTAATATCGTAGGTATCGTTTTTCAATAAAAATATGAAAGAGAGTATCACAGGATCTTTTAAGTTAAGAACTTGAAGTGGGCGCTCCCCACCTTTTCAAGTTAAGATCAAAAGCAAGGCTTGAGTGAACAAGGGGTCGAGTTGTTCTTGATATCAGATACTCGGTATGTTTTCGGGGTATCTGGTACTTGTCATTTGTATTCGTTATTGAAAATTAGCTGTGCTACTGCAGTGCATGTTTGTCGTTTTTATTAATATATTTAAAAAAGGAATAGCTACATTCATGCGTCTACGAGATTTAAAGGGCTTTTCATATAAATGTAGTTGACATGTCATGGTCCCATTGTTAATGTATGTAACATGCATTTAGCTATATTGAACATTCATCATAAAACTAGTAAGGTCGACCTTTACTCCCTATGCTCAAGTGTAATAATAACGGACAAAAATATTTTTGTTCATTTTTGTAAAATTAAATACTTAATAATACCTGTAAAATATAACCACCCCGACCAATACAAAAAGACATGTTCACGCATACAAATGTTTCTAATAACATAACTAAGAATCGGAACTGGAACTCCGGTTAAGTGGGTACCTGACATCTCAACCGTTACACCACCTGGATCGTCTCCTTTGAGAGCTTTGGACTAAAAGCTGTTCGCAAGAACTATTTACAAATTAATGTTTGTATGTACGTAGATCTCTCAAGGCGACTCTCGTCTTTGAAGAGTAACGGACCTACCTAGCTTGGTTTGAGCATCTGATGGTGAAGGCTGATACTACTTAGATCCCAACCATACGAGCTATTTACCCTGTACTGAAATATTTACATAATAATTCCATCATTCCAGGTAAATACTAGTGTTTTATGGCTAATATGGTCAGTCGCGGGGCAAGACCTAAATTAATCTGGACAAAACCACAACACAGGCTAGTTGTCGTTGGGCAAGATATATTTTGCGAGGCCCCCTGATGGATGACGCATGTGGGCGGATTTTTTTTGCAAGAATAATAAATTTGATACTCAAATTTTATTAATGAAAATGTAAAAAATGAACGTGGTAGTTATGTTAGTGCAACCAGATGCTTGCTAGGCGGTTTTTATTATTAAATTACTAGATTAGATGAGTAATTATATTTATATTTGCTTTTACGGGCCTTCGAGACGTGAGGCCGCTTTGGCCGCGTGGCCGTAGGCGGTGGCCCACGTTGTCAACACCTTACCCTGCCTCTGAATATGGTGAGTACGGAGCTATGTGCGTCGAAGGTCCACGTAAGCTATCATAAATCTTCTCGAATCCAACACCGCCGATTGAAAACGACCTATCTATAAACAATGCATCAATAACTAACAATATGCATAATGCTCCGACGCATCCCAGGTGATTGATTGCCAGTTTCGCGCGTACAATTTATATGGTAATGCGAACCGATCTTTTAAGAGGTTGCAGCATCCTTATTATGTAAATCTGTACGGCCGATTTGCCTAATCCGTAATCGGACGCCAGGGTCTGTTCCGATGTTCCTCCATCCCCCGAGACCGGGAGAGGCGGAGAATTCCAACGATTCCGGATAAGTATAATCCGATTTTATTTTGTTACTCATGTCGGTTTGAGAGGCCAGTTTCGCGGTAAACAACCAGGGATTCGGTTTATGTTAATAACTTTTTTATCTGTGTTTTTATATACACTGATAATTCGGAAAATCGCCTCGACTAGCTACTTATCGCGTAGGTTATTAAATAATATGCATATTTTACAAGTTGATTAAACAGTATTTGATGCTTAGTATATCCGTAACATAAAAACCTGCTTATCCAACAATGATGGGGATGTTTACCTATAGGTATTTACCAAAAGAGATACCAACTACTTACTTGAGACGATGTTGGTATCTCTTTTGTGTTCTTCTTAATTATGTTCTTATTATGAATGTTTTCTGAAAAAACCAAGAACAATTTAAGAAGCACTTGTACGAGTTTTTGTGTGAAATAAAATTAATGTAACTGGTCTATTTATCTTTCACTAAGATTAGTTAGTTAGTCACGGAAGTATAAGAAATACAAAAAGTTTAACTTAGGCATGAAACTGTTTTTCTTTAAAATAGTCTACAGTCGCAGTGAAATTGCAAAGGTTGCCATATCCAGTAGATTCACTCACTTTTCATTCAGAAATACAGCAAAAAAACTAATATAATAAATAATAATTGTAGATATTCACTTACATTCATACAGCGACATCTAGCCCCAAGTAGAGCGTAAAGCCTGTAAGGTACCAAACAACGGATAATCATACTTATACCTATACTTTTTTTGTTGATTTATCCATATAATATATAAAAACATCCAGACCAATACAAACAGACATACATGTTCATGCACACAAATGTTGCATGAATGAATGATTGATGATTTAATTTTGCAGCTATCCTGTGCTAAATGCCTAATGAAATGAAATGCTATCAGTGTTTATGTGAAAAATACTAAAACTTCACGGGATTTTTGTGCAATGCCATTTGCAATTGCAACTGTTGCAAAACTCAACAAGAATATTGGAAACCTTCTACAATGGGCACGAATTTTAGAATATGATGGATAAGTAACTTAATGTATTTTTTATGTTTTGAAGTACTGGACGACGAGTTGATTCATCGATGGTAAGTGATAAGCTTGCCCATGACAGATGGAGTGTTGAAGGAAACCAATAACTGTTAATGCATTTCCGTCAACACTGACTTGCGCCCGCCGTCCACCCATTCATCAAGATAGAAATAAAGATATGTTGTTCCCATTAATAAATATAATATATCGATTGCCATTAACAAACATATATAAATATATTAATGTTTGGCCGTCACGGAAGTATAAATACAGCTAAGCAGTTGTTCTTAATTTTTACATTCTAATCCATTTAAGGTGATTAAATTTGTTCTGTATAATGTTGTTTTTTGTATACAACCACTATGGAGCGCCGGCTGAAGTCCGCTCTAGGGAAATCACCGCGGCATTAATTATATGTTTTTCTGCGCGTCTTGCTGTTCTGTCGAGGTACCTGCACACTTAGTATAATATAGCACAGTAAACAGTGCATAAATACCTTTTTTGACGACTCAGGTGTAATGGTTGAGAAGTCGGCTATACCTTCACCAAGGGTCATGGGTACGCATCCGGCCTGCACTCATATGTTTGTATAAACATGTTTGCATTGGACAGGGTTTTTCTGTGTAGTATGTAAGTGTATTTACAAAACATTAAAATATGTCTTGTCTAGTGAGGTCTACGACCAGCCAGTGAGGTTGTTCGGACTTTTTACATTGTATTAAACGATAAATCTATTTCATCTAAATAAAATTGGGGTTTGTAATAAAATAACTATTTTATTCTTCATGCATATGTATATAAGTACGGTACATATGCCAAAATAACAATTTTAAATTTTTTGTCTGACTGTGTGTCTGTTCCGGGTAATATCTGAAACGGTTGGACAGGACTTTTTTTTTGGCAGTTAGCCGATTTAATAAGGAAAAAATAGGTTTAAATTTATTTATAATATGAATATTTTTGTCTGACTTTCTGTCTGTTCCGGGTAATTTCTGAAACGGCTGGATGCATTTGGACGGGACTTATTTTAGCAGGTAGCAGGTAGCCGAAAAAAGGGTAAAAATTATTTAATATATGAAATCAAAAAATTCGAAATTCATTAATTTATGATAATATTAATTGTCAATGAAAACTGATTTAAGTTAGATTGATTGTATGTTTGATTTTATAATTGACCTACTATGAACATAAAAAATACCTAAATTTAGTAAGTTTATATTTATAAGAAGTTATATTCCAAGTTCACTGGATATTATAAAAAAAACAATAACTTACCTTTAAAATTATTCTTTCTTTCGAATAATACACATCATAAAACTAAATTTTTGTAGTCTTGGACTTAAAAACAAAAAATAAGTATTTGGTTGTAAAATAGAAGGAATCACAATCATGCAAACTTAAAATAGTCATTATACTTTAGTTCGGTCAAATTATACCAAAACTAAGCTTCATAAATGTACGACAAACTGAATATTGGTAAAATTGTTCAAATTATAAGTAGTTACAAATAACATTGAAATGATCCCCATTCCTCGTATGGAAATATTCAAGGTTAAATAAAAAAACATATCATTAAAATACCTACAGACATAGATTGTAGATCATAAAATTATCTTTGGAAAATGTGTCAATACTGTCTTCTTATGAGCCACCGTTTCCGTGATAAATAGTATCGGACTACGTTAAAAAATGCGCTGAGTACACTTATACTCGTAGGTAGCGTAGAAATGTGAATATTATTTCGATTATTAATTTTACAACCTTTTTCCCTACAGGAGAAAGATTGAGAATTTTTTATTTATAAGGGTTTTACCAATTTTCAGCTTATTCTAAAATAATGTGTTAAATATTATCTAAATTGTCCGGACTAGTGGAAGTTGAGAACTTGTAGAAATTATGTTACTTGTTCGTTAAATAATTAATTTGAAAAATACATTAAAATGATGAAGTCGGTAAAGCATATCACTTAGGAAGTTGCTTGCAGTTCATTGTGGATCTTCGTTGAGGAGAAAATTTGATATCTTTATTCTTGCTATTCCCTTCTTCGATCCTGTTACTGTAGTTCAACTGCAGCATACCCATGTTCCTTGAAGCTGACGATATTATAGACGCCATTGTTATTGATGGATGCGGCAGATCAGGCATTTGAGATATCCAGAGTTCACGTTGTTTCTGCCTTCTTTCCAACTCCTGCTGCTGTTTATTTTCCAATTCGTCTTCTTGTTGTGATAAATCCGTGTTATCGCAACGTTCCGATGTGTCATCGAAGTCTCGATGATAAGATAGGCGTAGGTGTGAGTAGTCATCGATGAAAAATCCAGACGAATCAGATTCTTTCGCTGATTTAATAGATGAATCTAATGACTCGTTGTTGTTCATTGTAGAATATAGCTATTTAACACGCAAGTTTATAAAATGGAGTTCAATTCCTGTATAGAAATTTGTCAGGTTTTTGTTTTTTTTATTTAACTACCCACCAATTAGTTCACAAATTATTAGTTAATTATGGCTTGGGGTACGATTATTTTGAGCAAAAAAAACTATATTAATTTTGAATAAGTATATTTTAGTACGAAATAAATAATATAATATTAAAAATTTGCTATTAAAGCAACGGTAGCCAACAGGGTTTCTATATTCCTTCTCTCTGGTTCAGTATTCAAGCGTGCTTTATTATGCTTCATCAAAATATGGCTATAACATTTTATGTGACGTCATAGCAGTGAAGCATGCGACGAGACTTTTTGGACGTTCATTTTACGTGACTTTCAGTCACGTACGTGTGTATCATATTTTAATTCAGGGGCATATCTACGTGGAGAGTTATAAAAAATAAGTAAATGTATATAATATTTCAACTTAAAAATATACTAAACCCGCTCCGCTCCCGGCCATTGTACTTTCTTTCTTTATAACTGTAATATAGTTATGTATATTAGAAGTGTATAATAAAGCATTAAATAAATAAAAAAACCATCAAAAGTAGCACGGATGGAAACTCACAATACATGAACCTATTGTCAACGCGCGTGATAATTTCGAAAATTTGAAAAGAGATTAGTACGTGGCGGGATTTGAACCTGCACCCTCCGGATCGAAAGGCAACAGTCCACATCAATGAGTTACCGACGCTCTTAGTAGGAATATCTAAGCACGTTCTGAAGTTACTAAGTCTACTATATCACAACAATCGTTCTTAGTAAGAGAGGCACGTTTAGTCGTTGGTCCCGGCTACTAACTTGTTATCATTAACAAGTGGTTGCCCCATAAGAGTTACCAATGCATGGGTGGGGTATAATCAGGAGATTGGTCTGCTCAGAAATAAAAAGTTTGTCTTTTACTTTTCATACAGTCAGATTACTCAGCCTACAATTTCCAAACCAAAAAAGTAAAAAAAATATCCCATCACTTTGGACCAGCCTTCTATATTTTCCTGATACCAGGAAAATTTTTATTCATGATATTTGCTTTGTTTAACTGAATACATGGTACAAAGTTCGAGTAGGAATTCTAAGCTAGGAAAATCTGAATGAAAACAAAGACTCATAATAATTTTGGTTAACATGACATCACCATATGAGATACATAATGAATTTATATAACATATGAGCAAGATAGATGAACCAATCGCAAAATCGAACATCCTTTATCAAGTACCGCAAGATAACTATGATTTTGTTCACATGCGGTAGTGCTACTAGAAATATGATTATGTGTCAGTTTATCTTATCCGTCAAAGTATAAAAGGTACTTCTTCTTAGCGATTTTATCACTGAAATCCAGATCAGCCAATATGAAGGTCGCAATAGTAATCTTGGCTTTGGCATCAGTTGCCCTTGCGGCTCCACAACCTAAGAAGGTATTCCACGAAAACTTCGAGGACTTCCTTGACCTGATTGAGCAGGAATCTGGTGAAGCAATTCTTGCTTTGTTCAAGAGTATCTCCAATATGAAGAGTTTATTGCCACATCTAACTACTTGCGGTCGGCTGATTTTAAGAACTTAGTCTTTGAAATGGAAGCTCTTCCTGAATTTAAAGCAGTAAGTATTACTTCATATTATTAAATGATTCTTTAAGTTAAAACAATATTTATTGATAGATTAAATCTTAGTGTTACAATATGACTGTTTCCCGCGTACAATGCTAATGTCAAGAGAGAGATATTAGTGACGTGACATCACTCTTCAATTGATTAGGGATGGGTAGCGTTGGTCGTTTCATTTCCGTCTACCAATATACTATATTATATTAATAAAATTAGTGTCTATCGATGAAAGTTCATAAAAAATTTCACTACTTAGTAAGTAAGTGTAGTAATATAATTTTTGCAACTCCATGTCAGGAATATTGTAAGTTTTCGTACTCAAGTAAGTATGTAACTTTACTTACTAAAGAAATGAGTATTGGCCTAACTTTGTAGTCATGTCGCAGTTTTATAAATATCATTAAACTTCGAAATGGAAAAATTGAGACTTCGACCAACTATGAACATTATGAATTAGACACACCATGCCATCGTTATGTTTTAATTTATGAATTTTATGTAGGTATATTTTAACATTGAATTATGGAACAAATGACATTGTTTCAGGTGATCGATTTCTTGGAATCGCACAGCATTGACATTTCCTACTTCATTGACGTCATAAATGAGCTTCTTGGTAACTGGTTTTTTGTGGTAATTTTATTTTACCAAAGTAGTGTGCATGTCTTCCATTTGTTACACACAACTATTGTTGTGTACTATGCCGAACTGTTTTAAAATATATTATCGAAAATATCAAATTTATAAGTGAGCATTTATGTTCAATGATGGTATTTGTTGACGATGTACCGTACTACTTTCCTCAGAATTCGAGCCTGCGGTCGCCGCAGTCCGCCAGCGCAAGGATTTTTCTCGTTCTCCGACAGCATCGCTTTGTTCCCCAAAGACAAGCTCGCAGCTCTCTACGAGCAAAAGTGGTCTGAAGACGCTGACTTCAAAGCAGCCATTGATGGTATCGAGAGTGAAGAATTTGACCAACTTTTCGATACACTTTGGGAAAGCCCCGTGTTCCAGGCCGAGATTAAGGTCTTGGCTGATAATGGAATCCCCATTGAACTGTTCTTCGATAACCTGATCGCCATTTTTGGACAGGAAATCGAATTTGATCTGGTTAAATCTAATTAACGTTTAATAATTAACGTTGTGAAAACTAAGATTTTGAGTTTGTAAAGTGGCTATGCCATTAGGAAAAGTGGATTGTTTTCAACGTGCCAAATTGTATAATAATAAATAATTTATGTTAGAAACTATGTTTTTTATGCTTTTCGCCTTTTTATTAGGCTTATAGGTACTCTTTATACAGTCAATGAATTGTTCAATATTGGTAAAGCGGATTATGTATCATTAAATATTGATTATAAGTATTAAGTACTAGTAGTACCAATATTTTTTGAGAATCTCAAAGACATTTTTTTATGTCGAAAATTATAAATGCACAACCATCGTTCTTAAATCCAACAGCGAAAGAGAAAATAGGCGCGCGTTTTACAGTAAAGTAAAGAAAAACTCTCTCTTGCTTATGCCGCTCTGTCATGGTCTAGCTTATCACTTACCATCAGGTGAGCGTCCACACCGTCCTGTACACTTATAACATAAAAAAAGAAAAAAAAACTCAGAGCGTCGGTGGCTCAATGGTGTGGATTGTTGCTTTCCGATCGGGAGGGCATAGGTTCAAATCCCGCCACGTACCAATGTGTTTTCGAATTTTCGAAAATATCGTGAGGAAACCTGTACACGTCTGCGGAGATATTCAGTAGGTGTACGTGAAGTCGGCCAATCCTCACTGGGCCCGCGCGGACGAATAAGGCCTATACACATCCGTTACAGGTAGGCTCGTGTCCCTCTGTGGGGACGTTTAATGAGCTGATAATGGATTGAGCATCAATCCATCATCAGAAAGTAAGTGTTGCTAACTCTTCAACGATTACACGACATTAGTCGTTATAATGATGATTAAAATGCATAAATTTATTAAAAACTATTGATTTCTAAAGATTACTGTGTGTGGTTTGCTGACTTATAATATATTTAGGCCACATAATTTATATAAGGATATACAAACAAACGTAAAGAACTTCGGCCTGACCGTCATCATCATCAGCTCATAAAACGTCCCCACCGAGGGGCACGAGTCTTCCCGTATAGGGTGACTAATCACCCTTACCTTAGTCGTCCACGGGGACCCAGTGCGGATTGGACGACTTTACACACAACCTTCGAATCTCTTCGCAGGCGTGCATGAAGGTTTCCTCACGATGTTTTTCTTCACCGTAAGAGCGTCGGATAACGTACATATATTTTCGAAAATTCGTAAACACATTGGTACGTGGCAGGATTTGAACCTCAGCCCTCCCGGTAGGAAATCGACAGTCCAAACCATTGAGCCACCGACGCTCTCCTGACCGTATTATAAAAAAAATGTCAATATGATGAAGATTGAATCTGATAAAGAAAGAACTTTGAATTCCGATTAAAGGTACGTAGATAGTTTTATTTATTTGCCATTCGATCTAACCACTCGGTGTTTGTTTAAAAAGAATATATTGTCGGTAGTGGTAAAGCCAAGTTCTTACAGTTGGACCGCTGAGTAAAGCTCAATTTGACATCACGAAATTATATAAGTTTATTAATAAAATAAGTAAATATCCATTGACATTTACAACGCCATCTAGCCCCAATATATTATAGTATTCTATGCAATAGGAACTTCACACAAAACTTAGGCTTTGGCTCATTCTTAGTCAACTAGGTACAAGCTGCTGCTTGTAGCAGAGACTTGTAGAAGTATGGATATTTAATTTAGTTTCAATAAACAAACTGAACTAGTCATCTGAATAGCAAAAATAATAGTTCTTGCTACATTCTACAAATGTAGGAAAAAAAAATAACCGGCATATTACGTCCAAAGGTCCCGCGTGGACAACTAAGGCCTAAAACATCCTATACGGGTAGGCTCGTGCCCCTTGGTGAGGAAATTTAATGAGTTGATGATGATGATTACGTCCAAAGCAAGGCAGCCACCTAATTAGCACTGAGCGGCAACCCACCACGCTAGCTTAAGGGTGATTGGTTGGTGTTAACGACCTTTGTTTGTTTCTGGTAGTCAATGGTGTAAATTTCCTTCCAAATCACGGAGGTCCTAAGGATTCCATTTCCCAATCACCTATTCAACCGAGCCTTAAAAAATTAGAGAAAAATAGAATATTAATTATTTTTTCTTACCTTCAATACAGTCAATCAGAACAATGACGACCCATTTGGTGCAATGGTTGAGAAGAAGGCTACTATATCAAGGATTCCGATATCAATACGCGAGGAGAACACAATCATTTTTGCGCGTGAACGTAATATATATATTAACAAATTTATTTGTTTGGGCATTTTCTATGTATAATATTTATATTATACCAAAAAATATGTAATTATGTTTATCTGTTGTTAAGTCCATACCTATTAAAAAATATATGCTTCTTGCAAAAATTAAGTAAGGAACTTGTACTATTTAAGGGCTAGATGAGGCTGTATGACTATCAGAAGATATAAATTTATTTTATTCATCCAATTATAACTTGCAACAAAAATGTATGCGTATTTATTTAGAATTTTAATATAAGAACTAATGTGGGTTTCGGACAAAAGAACTTGGCCCTCCGATTCATATGAAAGAGAGATTTATTGGTACTGAAACAATGAGCTGTTTATTTTTATAGAGTGCCAGAGAATGGTATTGTCAACAATAACGTCTCACTTGCATCCAGTTGCCCGAGATATCTGAACGTCTAGTAATATAAATAAATATTTATGGTTATTCAATTTTGTGCAATACGTATTGTTAGTCCAGTTATTTTTTTAGAAAATGAGAAATGTATTTGTTTTAGTTTCCTTGTGTATTGGACTTGCTTCCGGATTTATCGTTCCCTCGGGAAGTCAAAAGGTGAGTGCTGCCGTCTTAGTTATTGTTCAAAAGATTAACTTGAATGTCGTTTAAAATACAGCTTTGCTTAATAATAATACCAGTAACACAAGATCATAGCACCTGCCTTGAAAAGGAATAGTTACAATTCTGCTTCCAAGAATTACAAAATAGTTATTTCAGGGTGAAGTCAGGTCGTAATATTCTGACTTCGCACAGAAGCACAATGGCTAAATGTTGACTTCCCTCAGAAATTCGTGCCTGCTGATCCCTGGACATTGCATTGAAAATTTAGAAAGTCGTCACTGCTTTCACTCATTGTCAGTAGGGCGGATCTTTCTATAAAAGAGAAACGGGTTTTTCAATTACTATCCCCCTTTGCTTGCAACCAGAAGATCCAAACCACTGTCCATTCATCATTGTCCAAAGGTGTATGCTTCTGGTTGGCACCTGTTCTCACGCGACTGTTTAGGCGCTCGTACTCTTCTGGCGTATTCCTGAAGTCATGGAAGACCATTTAAGAGTAGTCACTGTATAAAAAAGGTGACCTCTGGGATCCAAGCAAGTATAGGTCAATAGTCATACCCTTTTTGCTCTCCTCAATTATGAAATGCATCATTTTTGCAATACCTACGGGACAGCTTTTAAGTGGCTGTTATCACTCAGCTCATCAGATCTTCAGTTTGGCATAAAGCACTAATTTCTAAACTTATGCAGATGGAACACTAGCTTCCATAGTTACAGACCAGCGCATCTTTATCGTTATGCCGCAAGGCAGCGTGCTTTTAGCCACGTTATTTTATCTGTACGTCAATATTGGTGGTACCTATATATAGTACAGATTGGTGGCATTCATTGCTTTGTGAATGACAGCATGGGCAATGCGTTGTATACCGATTGTGTTAATTATTATCTCTGAATGTTAATTAAGTAAGGAATTTTAACCAAGTATCCCATTGGAGCAGATCGAATTAAATGCAAATAACTCTTCGAAGGAACAAGTTCGCGCCTTTACCGCTAATACGCCCTTAATCATGTCGCCTAAATTTTCGAGACCTAACCTGCAGCTAGTAAAGGAATTCTAGATGTACACATATTGTGTGGTTAACTTACGTTATGTGAAAAAAAAAATTAAACTAAATAAAATTTAAAACATCTTTAGAGAGCTTATCAACATTCACCATACACAGGAAATAAGATAATATGTTTTCACTTCATTATATGTTGAATTAAATTACAGGAAACTAACGATGATGGCGCTCATTTAGCCGAATATAATATTAAGCAAGCCGAACATAATATTAAGGAAACTAAAGGAAAGAAAATTCAAGGTGATCACAAATCTGCTAGAGAAGTCGGAATGACGCATATAACGATAGTGAATTCAACACACAAAAATAATTTAGAGAGTAATCATAATCGAATAAACAATGATGAAATTTATGAACAAGATTCTAAGAAACCTAACAATGTTAATGAAAGATCATTTATCTACATTAATCAAAAGTTTAAGAAGCCAATAATTAACCATCTGCCCAGCTCACAGGATTTACTTAAAGAAACATTGATTTCAGATATAGATGAAACATCTCGACAATTGATAGGTTTCTTAAAACCGAAAGATGATTATGTGCAAAAGGCAAAAGCTACAATCAAGAGTTTTTATTATCCACCTGCTTTACAGAATAAAAAGGCAATAATTATTCATAAAGATATTGCATTGAACGAAAATAAATATGATAACAGCATGAATCAACTAAGCACAAGAGTTGACGAACAACAAGAATATGTAGAGCTTCTTAAACGTCCTCGACTAAGGCCTGCGATAGCTCCTGACCAAGAAGATATGAAATGGTCCTTAGCTGAAACTGTAAACAATGAAGTTATTGAAAACAAAGACAATCGTCCAATATTATCAGTATTGCCACGTTTTCCAATTATTTTGGACGAAAACTATAGATATCCAACACCGATTGGATACCAACGGAGTATTCCACAAATAAATAAGCCAGAAGAACTTGGTGCAGTAAGAGGGTGATAAAATGAATACAGTTAAAAGTGACAGCGCAGAAGCAGGTAAACTTCTAGATCAGTATTTTACAGATTCTCTGGAAAATCAAATAACCAACGAAAGGATAAACGTAATGAACAATTGCAGCCATAAGGATTGTTTTTCGAAAACAAGGAAACAGTATCTGAATGGTCGAAATAGTGAACCAGATTGTAAATGCGGTCACAAATTTATCGTTAAACAGAGGGAATCCAATGGATTCAATAGCACAGATTCAACTGATACTGAAAATGTTTTCGTACGTACGAGTACAGAAATTTCTACAACATCTAGCTCATCTGAACTACCTGATTACAGTGACATATTAAGCGATGAAATGCATTTGAGAAAACTCATTAGTGACGATTAATAAGATTTAGCCTTTGACAGATTTTACATTTTGAAATTTGTTTTTAATAAAATGTATGGAACCATTTTAAAATTAGTTATTACAGTTTCCATTCATAAGCTTATCCATTTTAAAAATTTTGCCTGTACAAAAAAGTTTATAAGTACTTTAAAGTTGTCGACGTGTATATTTAACTAAACAAGATTATAGTTTTATAGAATTTCAAAGGCTTCAATATGAACCTGACGTTCTTAATAATTTCCCATCAAATTGGTGTAGCTGTGATTAAGTCCAAACGGCTATACATTATCGACTTATTTGTCGGAGTATTCTTATTTTTAGAACCATTGATGGAACAAGTATTTCTAACGCTGCTACATACTATAATATGCTTTTTAATCACATTGTATTTTAATATTCTTCGTTTTAATGCATTTTATGTAATTATTTGGGATCATATACTATATGATATTGTGTAATTTAGACACAAAAAAGTAAAATCATGCACAGATATCTCGAATACACAGATATAACCGATAATCTAGACAAACGGAAGCGGAAAACTTATCAAAACAATCTTCAGTGAAGAAACTCCGCGTTGTCAAATCGTAGTCAGATGCACAAATATTTTTGAACAATGTCACAAGTCCGAGAAAAGTCATCTCCCTCAACAAATACTGCAAAGAAAGAGGCTACGATATAGAGGAACTGGATGTGCCAGCCCATTTTATGAAAAAGTAAATTACCTATATTGGCTGATTGATTAATTGAATAGCAAAGGACACTTTGACGACCCGCTAACACACATTTGATCTGGGGCTTACCGTCGTTTCTTAAAACAGGTTCTCTCTTCAACATATCGCAGTCCACTGCTGACATAGGTCTCCCCATTTTGCGCCAGATAACCCGGTACTTCGCTTTTCTCATCCAGTTTCCACCAGCGACCTTTCTCCACTCCAGAACTCGTCTGCTCCAACGGCCATCGGTTCTGCGACATACGTGACCAGCCACTGACACTTCAACTTGCTGATCCAGCGGGCTATGTCATCTTATCCCTAAGAGGCAGTCAGAGTCCATAAAACAAACAAAAAATGTTTAAATGTCTTAAACCGGTATTGCAATAATATTACTTCGCCTTATCTCAATCTGGTACAAAATGCTGAGGTGTCATTATAGTAATACTTTTTTAAGCGATGACGGTAATCCATCAGGTCCAACCTGAGGACCCAAAGATTGAGGACCTGGAAGGTCCTAAATCTAAAAATTTCCTTGACATAACACCATTGGGACACATTTCATCCCAACAAAAGATTTGGTACTCCGGTACAAGTCTTATGTTAATTGTTTTATATGGTAATTAAATAGTAGAATAAATTGTCTGATTGTGTTACCAATTCAAATCCTAACATAAAACAGAACGTATAAGTGCATAATTTTACTATTATGACACAATTACGATTCTATAATCGTACTTTATAATTCGTCTTATGAGGGTCCAGCTCAGCTTATTACGATCCGAACCTGCTAATGATGACCTTTATAATACAGTTATTAAATAATATGACTGTTCAAAGTAATTTAAAGTATATCTTCTGCAATATAGTTAAAATATAAGATAAGCTACCCAATTACAATAATTCTGCAAAAACTGAAACAACTACTTTTATTAAAAACGTATTATAGTATACAAGAAAACTTCAATGATACATTTTACAAATAAATCTTCATATACTTATAATAATAATAAAACGCAAATATATAATATCATTATATAATTTTATATATCAATAAATGCAAAATACATATGTAATACTAAGATATCGAAAAAAAATTCTGAAAATATCATTATACAGAGAAAAAAAAAGGATTTTGTATTTAAAACATAACTCATTAGCCGAACTTTAAAATGTGCTTGTTAGTTCCCGGCGTTTTAGCCAGTGAACGGCGGGGATGGCTCTCAGTCAATGGCGTACTTTGTGCATCAAACCCATGGTGAAGCCGACTTTTCGCGCCGATAACACTTCTTTATTACACCACGTAGCTGTTATAGCAGGCATATCCAGTTATGCTATATCCCATCACGGATGCTATCGGCTATCTGGACATCTGTGCGGTAGTGTTTGCGTTTCATTTCTGCGGCGAGGGCGCGGGAGGTCGCCGCGATCTCATCGTGATAACTTTGAGCGCCAACGCGTTCCGCGCGCACGTGAATGCTTGCCATCAACGTGTCGGCTTACGTTTCCCTGAATGACCACTGACTCGGCAATTCGGGTTACAAATAACTGGTAAGGATTTCACTGTTTATTCAATGATTTCGTTTAAGATATTCGATGGCAGGTCCTTTACGGTCCTACATTTGTCTTGCTGATGTTGTTTCTTGTAAGAAATTGTAAATCCTAATAAACTCAAAAACTACGGTTTTTAAATTTATCGGGAACATGTTACATCGTGACACAAACATGTTATGTATAAAGAAATAAAAAACAGATTTAAATGCGCGAGGAATGCTTCGGTATTTATGCTCGGCCGTTTAGCGACGTGAGCATTTGTGTGAGCGTGGAGGGAATGTGGGTAAATAGGTTCACAAACAGCATGCCATCCCCACAAATGGTTAGAGCGTAAGTCGCTGCCGCGCACGATGCCCGTTTTGCTCAACTAAACGAATCGCCGTGAATAGTGCTGCGCGGTAGTCGATGGGTGAGAGCATCGAGAGTTTGCTTACATTGCGAAATTATTATCATCAAATAATTTGAACATCATCATCAGCTCAGTAAAACGACCCTATTGAAGGGCACGAGCCTACCCGTACAGGGTGTATAGGCCCTAGTCGTCCACGCGGGCCCAGTGCGGATTGGCCGACTTCACGCATAACCTTTGAATTTCTTCGTAGACATGCGCAGGTTTCCTCACGATGATTTTTTCTTCAGCGTAAGAGCGTCGGATAAACGTTCATATAACTACGAA